>UZAE01012327.1:0-23220 GCA_900617975.1 Rodentolepis nana
TTGCTACCTTAGTAAAGTCTGACCGACTCAGAAATCTCTATGGAAGATCCTCCTACATCTAGCTAGACTCCCAGAACCAGCTAAGCTATAGCCCAGCTATAAAGGAAACAGACGCGTAGCACGGAGCACGTTTATTCAGGACGTATATTCAGGATCAAGTGTACACGCATGGAGCTTCCCATGATCAGGATGGGGGATTAGGTTAAACAGAGGTTGATGATTGGTCACTGTTTGTACGGTCACTGCACACAGAGTTGTACGGCCGCACCTCCCAATCCTGGCGAGCAGACATGCAGGCATACGATGACGCACACTGCGATAACGTGTCCCACAAATCAAAACTAGGAAAGCAGTTATTTATCATTCAGATATTGCGAAAGAACTTTAAAGGTTGCAAAGCGTTAGAAATATTTAATAATATGAGCCTCAAATGAACCAAATAAGGTGGGAAGATCAAGAAATAGCCAATGAAGACATAACTTCAAGAGAATTGAACTTTGAAGCCGGAAAAAACAGTTTGCCCTTATCCTAAAAGAATCATAATTCGAAATGTGAAAAGAAATCTTTAAATTTTCTAATCCCATAAGTCGAAATTGAAATTCAGATTATTTTATTGATTGTTCTAGGATGCGCGATAGACTCACCTCAACATGGTGAACCCTGGGCAACGTATACTTATATGTCACAGAAGTCTATACACCGTCAGTTGACTTCTGACTTCAAACTACCTTAACCCCACTGTATGTCAAAGTCGACCACTTACACACTACTCACCTTACCTTACCGTTTTCCCTACATTTATTTCTGTCTCTTTCACATACATTAATCACTCCTCTATTCCATCCCCCCCCCCTCCTCTTGACTTGTGATTTTGATGCTCCTCTTTCTGTGAAGTCCGAAGTCAACTAAAGTGCTAATGCTAACTCCCATAAAGCCTGTCATTTGTTTTAAATTATTGATTATCTTAGTTGCACATTTGTTCATACAACCTTGATTTCTATTGTGTCCTATAAGGGCTATGATCAGATTAATGAGGCTATTAAGGTTTTTACCATGACAGTGCCCAAGCAATACATATGTAATTTAAGTTAATTGGGGTGCGCAATAGATATACCTCCACCCTGGGCAATGTATACTCATACGGCCAAAAAGTCTATTAATCGACAGTTGACAACTAACTTCAAACTACCATGACCTCACTGTATGTCATATTCGACCCCTTCCACAGTACTCATCTCCCCACTCTATGCCATATTCGACTATTTCCACAGTACTCACCTCACTGTATGTCATATTCGACCCCTTCCACAGTACTCATCTTTCCTATTCTCGGCATTTTTGTCTGTCTGTCTCTTTTACATCTGTGAATTACTTTTCTCTTCCCCCTCTCCACTTTTTTCCACTTTGATACCCCCCCCCCTGTGAGGCCCGAAGTCAACTAAAGGTCTAATGATAACCATCATAAAGCCTGTCATTTGATATAAATAAATAAATTTAAGTTAATTTTAAATCCTATCTTGGTGATCCATATTTAGAAAGTCTAAATCAAATTAGGTATGGTTGAACTGCTTTCATTTTTTTCATTTCAGCCTGTAGGTAAAGGTGAATAATTAAGAATCATGCAACTGCGTCGTGAGTGGCATGTTCTCAGGATACGCCCAGTGACCTCTCTCAATTTGTAAACTCAAAAAATTGTTTGAATAATTACTTCATTTTTTCTTATACACCTTTTGTAGGAGAACTCATCTTCATCCTCTCTGAATAGAAGAGGATAAAAAGAGTCCTATTAAATGAATTCAACTTAAAATAATTAATTAGATTCGAGATTAAATACAACTTCAAAAAAGGGGTGGCATTTTCTCATAAGTGTAAGAGTTAAGAGGTGGCTTAATGGAAAACTTAATTTTGGATATCAATATAGTGGATGATATATTAACTGGTTCCGAAAACCACGTCATTATTTTGTTTAAGTGTTGATAGCCTTGATTAAAATCTCACCGGCCTTACTACATGACTGCTATCAGCATCGAGTTGAAAGTTCAGAAAATCAGATTTGCGAGTTAATAAAAGAACTGTTGGTGTTAAGGAAACAGGAATCTATAACCAATGTGACATGCAAGAGCTTAATAATATAGTGCCAAGGCTAAAGAACTTAAAAGTAATCAACCCATTTGCCTCCGTGCAATCAACTTGCCTTGTACTTGCTTTTCTTCCCCCTCACTCACTCACGAACCTATCAAAAATTCCTATAAAGATTAAATTATAAAATTTGGGTTGAATTTCTGGATCACTAAGTATGCTTATAAAGTCATCCTTCAGTCAATACTTTACGTGTTCCTTCGAAAATGTGCTGTTGTTTTTAGAAGACGGTATGGAGGTCAATTTTCAAGCATTCTCGATGAAGTTATATGTCACACATTAACTTAACCACAATTACCACTAACCCCTTTCGACCACGTTACGTTGATTTGATTAATCAACTTCCTCAGATATGTTGAATAGGAGAAACTCCGGGTCATATTATTTGACAAACTTGAAGTTATTTTATCCCCTAGAACAAATTTTATTAATCAATAATTAACTTTCTATATTAGTTAAACTAAGATAAAGTGAAGAACCGCTATCGCTATTTTTGAGGGGCTAATTATCCAACAACTTTTATTACTTACTCGGGATACTTAACTGATAATTTTATAAAAACGTAAGCAGGATGTCCCATTCACATAATTTGTTTAAATGTACTAGTCTCATACGCTATTAAGCTACGTAGCACTCAGTTAATTGTGGATAAATATTTTGAATAGTGTAATGAAGTAAATAATTAGCATAGGAAATAAATCAAATATTTGTAAAATCGAGTTTCAGCTGAGCTGCCTTCTCAAGGAACGAACAGCCTACATTAATTGCCAATCCACGTGATAGATGATGCCTTTGAATAGTGTGTCTGTTGACTGTCAATAAACCAACTTCGGTATTCACTTATGTCCGATGTTAGGTGAAGTAAAACAAATCATCAAGTGTGGTCATTTTCCTAATTACTGGTTGCCCAGAAGGTCCCTTTTAATCAGATCCATCCAAGGAAGATATAAAATCAAACAAATATTTAACAAAAGCAAAAAATCAAACGTATTATAAGATAGTTGAAAGAAGTTTGACAAAAAAGGGCAAAAAGTTATTACATAATACAGTAAGAAAAGCTCAACGAATGAGAAATGATATAAGACAGAACGATCATGGGGGATGTGAAATCAGAGTTTACCTGAAAGCACCAGACGCTATCTGATTTAGAGAACGCTGTCGTTTTCTTTTAGTCTTTAGCATGGTAATTCGTGGCATTTTGGGAAATATCTATAAGCCTAACTATGTTCAATTCTTACATTAGTTTTATTGGTGGGGTTTGTGTGTACCACTAGCGCCATCGCATCATTGCGTTAAGGATTACGTTAAAGTTCATTTCCAATTATTTGATATTCCAAGTGACGCACTATTGTAATAATATAATTCACCCCAAATTTGTGATATTTGCGGCCTGTGGTCCTCCTCAATCCGCTTGAATAGTGTAGCCTGCCCTACTAAGGTTAGCAAGAATATTTTTCGACATTATCTCCATCGTCCGATGTCAGTACCTATCTTTACTGTTTTAGAAACAACATGTACTTCATTCCTTTCTTGAATATCTTAAATTTTAAATCTATCAAGCATTTCATTATTGCCTCATATTGTAGGCTATCATAGACGCACTAAACTCCCAAGTTGTTTTGTAGAAAGGTAAGCTGGCATCGAGCAAAGGAAAAATCACATGATAAATAAAGTGAAAGCTGAGAAGTGATGTTGAAGGTAAAGTCAGAACTTCAAAAGGTTTACTTCAATCGAATACAGGTTCGGGTCATACAACATTTGCGTTTGAGTTAAGAATTTGTTTACTGAGAATAGATGGCCCTTCTGTTTTCATTCTTGCTTTTCTTACTTTATCGTAATATAGGAGGGGTCATTCGAATTCCCTCAATCTGAGGTCTCTCCAAGACGCTTACCGTCTTAATTCGCAAAGATCGAGAATATGATTTATTTGGATTGAAGAAAATTTATTTTAGAAACTAATGGCCTTTTCCGGCAGTCATTTTGCTGTTGGCTAAATACATATCATTTTGTAAACTGATGATTTGTACTTAAATGTGAAAGGCTATTTACTCCCAATGATTCATACTTTCCTCACTACGTATAAACCAGATCAAACTCATACCATGAGTTCACCACATTCCGTTTTTTCGAAAATGCGAGTACTTTATTTGTTACGGAATACAATTGTTCTTTCTGACTTCGTCAGGGAGAGCTCTTTGTTGAATACCTAAGAGAATAGAGTTTCAAATTGTCATTGATTGCACTAATCCTCTCTTCCATAATTGAATAATCTAGCTAATCCCTGCTTAAATAAATATGCCATATTAAACGTGAGTTTGGTTTGAGCATGGCACATTTTCGTGTTTATACAAGTTGCAACCAAGAGAAGACAGGCTATGCAGTGATTTGCGTCCTTTTAAGCATTTCCACTATTCAAAGTGATATTCGATGTAATATCCCCAAGCCAAGTTCTTCTTGATAGGTAGTCAGACTAGTAAGATGAACTATTAGAACAGGAATGTATTCAAACGAGTATGACCACCAACTTGTAAGCATCGCTAATAGTTATATAAACATAAGTAGCGATGTTGATTTCAATAATCTTTATTTTACCTATCACAAAACTGATAACTTTACAATTTTGTATAAAGATCAATGTTTGGCAAGCTGATAGGCAGTTTAAAAACAATTGCTAAACAGTATGCCTCTGTGGTGTGGGGTGACGGTCAATCAACACATCCACTGAAACTGAGGTCATGCAATGATAAGAGGAGAAGTGTATGTGAGTTGCCTTCAAGTATGTCACTAAAACATACCCTTTCTCTAGCCAAATCGGCTGGTATCAACTTCCCATAATGAGTGTGGAAACAACTTCTTAAAAGATTAGGGGTAAAATTTTCCATTTTTAATCAAAGTCAGAGAATAATGCGATAGTAGCGAATATTGATTTGCTCTTTCTTAAATCTCACCAACTTCGGCAACGATTATTTATAATTATATCAAAATGTTTACTCCTTCATTCTTGAGCAAATAGTATTGTGGAAAAGAAATTATACTGACTTAAATGTTGATCCTGTATTAAATATTGTTCACTTATATTATATATTTAAACACTTTATTTTGAGAAAATTATCTTGAATAACACTATCAAAAAATTCGCATAAATATGAATAAAGCAGATTTGTTACCATTTGGGCAACCAATAAACTCAATTGACCAATTATTAAATTTACCACATAGATGAAATTAGTTCAAGAAGATTTTTTTCAAATGAAATAAATGAAATTTGCCTGCTCTTATGGTTAACGTATTTAAAATTATCCGCTCCGAAAGTGTTACTCGTAAAGTGGCATTTGTGTACTTGGAGAGAATGTAAGGAAAGGAGTTTGTTGAATTTGCGTACATGGCAATTTATAGTAACAGGGGAATGTTTGGTAATTTTTCGGCAATTAATGGATTGAGTTTTGATCAAGTAACAGTTAATTATTCGGACTTTAACCAATGATTGAACTTAGTACTTAGTTTGGAAATTCAAGTCGAGTCTCAAATTTAATAACTCCAGTAATTCATTTTTACGGACTTTTGGCAATTTGTTAGTCAGGTCGATGCGATAATCTGTTCATTAATAAGTCCTCCTTGATATTGGGCTAGCATGAGTCAGTCTTCTCCTTCTGACTTTCAGATACATCTGTGTGAGCTTTTGTCCAGTCCTTCGATGTTTATTGACCGATTGATAAATTTGCATCGCTGTCTTACTTCCTTGACTTAGTCACATTTCGTATAACCAAGTTGTCAGTAGGTGAAACCACCAGTCTGATTGATTGACCCACAAAATGCCTCCTTTCTTTCATAGCTTAATTCGTGATACCAAGAACTCATTTACAATAGCTCTAGAGTAAATTTGACAGCGAAAGCCATGTTTTAATCGAGTACACCAACGTATCATTCGACAGTGTTTTGAGTTCCATATAGTTGTTTTATTAAGAGAAAATGAGCTAACTTAAATTGCGCAATTAAGGCTACTTCCTTTTCTTATTACTAACGTTTTCAATATTCACAGAGAGTCTGCCATTCGTCAGCTTTTGATAATATCTATCGTCTGTGCTACAAATCCCCATATTTCAATTTCGAATTCTCGAAGGTTTCTAAAACTATGCCATGACTATTTTTATTTTAAACTCAGCTGTTAACCTGACAACACTGTGATCTTTGAATTGATTTGAGTTAAAAACATTTGAAATCTGAGGTGTACCTAACTGTCAGTGCCGCTAAGCCATCAACACATTAATAAATGTCATTCTTATTATCGGGCTTTTATTGTTTTGTTAGTTGGAATAACTTGTCTTTTTCAAATATAGATGATTTATCATGTTCATACAATAAAAAGTAATTTCAAGTACACGTTATTTCAAGGGAGGTGTTGAAATAAATAAAAGCAGGGATACTTCTTCGTCGAAAACGATTAATAAACGTGATGTATTCAAGTGCCATAGGGTAGTTGTGACTAATTACGAAAATTAAGCTGGAGATCACTCTAAGAGAACATGCGCTCACTGCGATTTCTCTTCATACCGATTGTAATTCTTTTACTAGTTCAACCAAGTACAGATTTCTATTGCAAAAATATTTACACATTTATTTTCACCTTAACAGTTGTCCGTTGAAAGATGAAGTGAATCAAAATGAAAGTTGTGCTGCCAATGTACTGTAGGAAGGCACTCCAAATTGCTTGTGGGGACAGCTGTAGCATGGTCACAATTATCTTGCTGCATGATAAGCTTCACCGAATCCCACTAACTGAGTATGGTGGTCTTCATTCCAACTACTGAATGTAACGCACTTGTCAATCATTTCATTTTTTGCATGAAAAATAGTAATTGACCAAAATGCAATAATACGATTTGAATTGTTCCTTCTGAACTCTCTGGGCAATTTCCAAGGTGTCACTTACCGTTTTTAGTCATTTCATATGCAACAGATAATTGATTCAAAACTATTGTTTAATATTGGCCTTCGTGAACATCGAAATGTTCTACAGATTAAAATGTTCACAACTATCAGCTAGAGATTTAGTCTTGAAATCAACTATTTAACAATGCCATGTTAATAAGATCGTGGAAAGCAGTTGTGAGACGTACATACGTACAATCGTAATTTCTTTCTAAGTGCCGATTTTACAGAAATTCATTCTGGCTTACTTTTCGAAATTAAGTTTAACTCCTCTGGGAAATAAGTTTTAAATGCATTTTTGTTATCTATTCATTAATGTGATGTTTGCATTATATTAGCTCTCAGTTTCAGATAGAGACCACTACTAGTGTTCAAGCAACGCGTGGAATTCGGGATGAGAAGAGAAATACCAATGGGATTATCAAGTTCGACCAGATAGCTAGGCATCTCGAAATCATTTAATGGCGAGTTGCATTCTAACGAGCGGGGTGCGTGATAGACTTACTTCCACGTGGTGGACCCTGGACAACGTATACTCACACGGTAAATATATCTATAAAAATAGCAGGTGACTTCTGACTTCCGACTATCATGAGCCAACTGCATGCCATATCCAACCTCTTTCACAGTACTCACATCACTGTACTAATTTCTCTACCATTGTGCCTATCTCTTACAACTGTGAATCACGCTTCTGAACCCCCTCGACATTTTGTGACTTCGATTCTCCTCCCCTCTGTGAATCCGAAGTCAACTAAAGTGCTAATGATAACTCTCACAAAGCCTGCCATTTGTCATACCTTTCTAATGGGTGGCACATTTCCCTCTCGGAGTTAGAATGTCACAAAGATCTCATTCTGTTTACACTTATTCGAGGTCGTGGTTGAACAAATAAGCCACATTTCAGCAGTTTTCTGCGATTTCACTTCCATGATTGCTGTTTATCGTCTATGAATCATGCTGTTTCAATAGTCATTTTCACATATCTGTACCGGATCTTTGTGATACAAATCACAATTAAAGCTAAATTGTCCGGATGTCGCATTGTGCATAATGAAAATACTGACTCCGGTTGTTGACTATTGATTCAACTTACCTATAAATTGCACTCCCTAGTCTTCGTCAGTACTCTTTAAGTACAAAAGGACAAAGTTCACAACCCTGAATTATACACATTTGAAATACTCCGAAAAGAAATTACTGGTTAGACGAAACTACAATTTCGAATAGTAGGAAGGAACTGACAGCAGGAGGATCATGATGAAAACAGTCCTAACCAGTGACGCCGAACCCAATTTCCGTACAGACACACATTGAACAAGAAGAGACCACTCGAGTTTACTCATACTGCATGCCATTGGCAACACCTAAAGATAACAGACACAAAGACACCATTCAAATAGGCTTAATAACTCAACAAGCTTGGCAATCGCACACAAAGGTACTGAAACATTCAAAACACTGCCAGAATAGCCCTAAACAAAAATATCAATCCTAAACTCCAATTAGCATTTATAAGTCGCAATCAAGATCATGTACACTATTTTAAGTGCGACAATATTTATGCAAGTGACAGTAAAAATAGGAAGGCACCAATAAAATTGTCAATTTGGGACCACAAATGTAGATTTAATAAAGATGCATGAAAGTAATAAATGACAATTACAATGAAACGATGAAGGCGATTTAATGAGGGACGACATCAGAAGGGGGCATACGAAGGGCGGCTTTAAGGGCATCAAAAGAATTCCTAAATTGTTCATAATCATAACGAGCGGCCTCATATGCCCCAACCGATAGCCGTAGTTCATTAAGAAGAGTTTCGTTATGTGCCTTTATTTTTTGACGATAACGGTAGGCGGCATCGCGATTGAGTTTGCGCTTTTTGGACTGCCGATCGTTTTCAACATGATGCAGACGAGATTCAGATGAGTGGGAGAACTTATGCGATGTTACTGAAGTGCGGGACTGTGGGGATACTTTACACTCAGTTTCAGTGGAGAGGTAAGGATTTTGAATTTCTAGCGGCGAAGAGAGAAAACTTTCGATGACGCTTTGCTCATCTAAAGTGAAATTGTCTTCGGGAAGTTGAAAACAATCGAGGATATCGGCTAAATCTTGTGGGGAATGGCAGTTTTGTTCACAAGGAACTGGTAGAGAAGGATTTGGAAAGCCATCAATTTGAGATCCGTCTAAGGAAGTACGTTATACAGTCAAAAAAGATGCATACCTAAGAACAAATCAGAACCGAGATCGGCTTTGTTTGGGGACGGAACCGATGTATTAGCCGAATTGATAGATGGAGACGCCTCGGGAAATTCCAAAGGGAAGCCATCTTCTGAATCGCATGGATACAGTTGATGTAAGTATGACAAGACATCTTGAGACATTGGAGGGATGGGGAGTAAAAGAACAGGCAAACATTTTGAGAGACATTTTGTGCCTAAAAGGTAAAATTTATGCGAAATAAAACGTACAACGAAGGCACGCACGGAAATTTCGTGAGCGAGTTCTGGCTAATCAACTATTCTAGAGCAACATCATGACGGTAGGCTAAAAAGAAGTAAATGGGATCGCCTGTGTCACTACTTAAACAAATGAATTTGAAAGCCAACTATGAGAATATGTAACAATTAAATGAATTTATACAAAATAGCTTTGTTAAATGTCAATTTACGAAATTTGTTGCCTTATCGTAAAATTGGATTAACTGTTCGATTTTCAGTTATCTCGACTAACTCAGATAAATATTTGATACTGTTACTCGTTATGATATTAAATTATAAGTTTTTCATATTGATCTTAAAAGTAATTTGCATAAATAATATTTTGCGCTTAACAATGCGCGACATGGAGATAAATGGTAAGTGGAATTTAAATTATATCCCGTAAAATAATCAACTCATAAACAAAAAATTTTTGAATAAGGATGCTAAGTTCGTTCGGGATCTCTTTAATATTCAGTCACATATAAAATTAAAACGTTTCTGCACAACATATAATAGTGCATATTAGCTTACATAAACGAATGCGAACCTCTTTTCTCTTTGCCATGCAAAAATTACGTGAGTGTCTATTAATAAGCAGTAATTCCTAAATTCTCCCCTTCCCAAGTCTCTTGGCAAGAGGCCATGCAATCATCCTCATATTTTGATTGTACACGTCCAACATAGCTATAGTGAACTAAATTAGGAGCTAGGATTTTAGAACTTCTTGAATTTTTTAATTGCCACTTTTATAGAGCGATAGTCTCTTTTCACATTATAAATTTATTCTATATTCCGTTAGAACGAGTTTCACTTTCTTCAAGATTCTATTAACTGTCAAACATACTGTCGCAAAACCTGCTTTTGACATCATCAATTAAATGGTACCAATTTCGTTATACCTAACTGACCACTGTGTTAAATCACATTAAGTTGAAAATTCTAAAGATTTAAGAAAAGAAGATAAAATTATTTCATTGCCACTATTCTCTCTTTTTAGGCATTGATTATACAATTAAACTAATCAGCTTTATGATTTTTATGTTGCTCAAGTAATTAAAATTTTCATACCCCGGGCTTGAAAATAAAACTAATTTATCTCATCAACATTTGTTGCAGACCACAAATTGTTCTATATATATATATATATATATATATATATATATATATATGAAAAACACACATTTAATGTACAAACTAACTAGCTACTTTAAGATACTAAATATAATTATTGTCACGCAAAGTTTGGCTAAAGTAATATTAACTCTTGGTAGGGAATATATGTAAAAATTAAAGCAAATGAATTTTTACACAAAATTAAAAGTGATACTTTGAGATATAAGTTAAAAAATGCCACAGAACTTTGAATATATAACTAACGCTCCTGGTAATACGCCTGTGATGCGAATGATAAGGTTTTAAGGTATCTGCTTTCCAAACTAAAAACTCCGCATATACCAACTAAATACTCCGCATTTAGTGCAGTTCTGAAGTTTCAAAATTTGGCAATTTTAATTTCATTTCGTCTTGTTTTCATTCACTAAATTAATCAAATTAGTTCAAGTACTGGAGATGATTGTAAATTTAATTATTCCGCAAAATTTCCAAGCCTTTACATTAGATTTTCCATGTTCAAGAAATTTTCCTTGATAGACTCTAAGTTAAATAAGAGTTAAAAGAGTTATGTCGTCTAGGATATTATGTCTCACTTAAGGATCGAGCATATCGTACTTAACATTTTCTTGATCGGTTAACTGATAATAGCTGCCAACAAAAGTAATTAGTGTTGCGCACAATACCCATCAGATGAATTTGAATGATAAATATAGAATTTAGTAGATATAAATAATGTATTAAATGTGAACTCCAAGGTCAACTCTTATTTACTCAAGGTTATGTTGCGAAACCAAATTAAAAATGGTACTAAATAAATTGACTTAAATATTCTTAAAATACACATTCTTGTTAAAATTTGGTTGGAATTGTTAAAATTCTTATTTAGTTTCACATGTGCTCAAAAACATATTTTAATTTGAATTAGCTAAAGAGCATCGTCGAAAAACATTTAGAGAATATCTTGATGATAGGAGGAAGTCGGTTTTGCTTAATTGTGCCATAAATATGAAAAAAGAAGAAATTGAGAACCTGCAATGGCGGATAAATGGAGAGTGGGCTGAATATGAAAATGATAAGATGAAGCTTAAATGTAATGAGTCGAAATTTGAGGAAAATTTAAAGGCAAACGAAATGGAAACAATAGAAGCTGTAATGAAGTAAGCCAATTACAAATTTTCAAAAACAGTATCATATATATACATATATCTGTAAGTGTATTAAATTATCTTTAAAGTTCAGAAGTGCGAACTAAGGAAAGAATGGAAAAAGCTGAGTATCTAAGGTTACTTAGGTCAAAGATATTGCACGTCCAAGCAGAGATAAGCCGAAACGACGTGAAGCTCAACGACTATCGGGGCTATCAACGTTTCTTGGTGACTTTAGTAAAAATGAAAGAAAGTGAATCTTCCTTGGATAAACAAGGTAAAATTATCCTTTCAACACAGCGTCTTCCATACCTATACTCGGAGGTACAATAATGAATAACTTTGAGAGATGAGTTTGTGTGACATAAAAGTACAATATTGCTGTAATCAGGGAAAAACTGAATGTGCATTATATAATATGTTTACACTTTAAGTAACATCATATTTTGCATTTTAGACGACCCAAAACAACCAAAGAGTAATAATATAGATGCTGCTGAGGAAAGGTGATTTGAATTATATGTTGTGATATTATTGACCAACCCCATCTATACATGGCAACATATGTATTCAAAAATTTTTACAAATAGCAAATTTTCATGGAATTAGATAGATCTAGTTGATAAATGTTCGGAAGAATCATTATAAATAAACAGCATTTGTTTTACTTTTTGAAGGCAACCGCTTTTGAAGAAAATAAATTTTGTTGCTTCTGTCCCCCCTCCCCCCCCCTCCCATCTCGTTTGAGATGCTTTCATCTGTAATTATTTAATCTAGTCATTGTACGGTGTCATTCGCCGTTGGGGAGTCAAATTATTCGCAGACTTTCAAATTAATTTGATAGGCAATAAAACTGTCTCGCTGGGAATAGAGGCGAATTGGCAAGTAAAGTCAGCACGCCTGATAGCAATATCAAGGTCACACAGACAAAGTTATTGCTTCTGATCGATGATGAAAGAAGTAATTCAAAGTACATTCTTTTTGTCATTGTACTCGTCGATACTCAAACCCAGAATCATTTCGACACTACAGGGAACAGTAATCGTGCTGATATTTATTTCCTTTCTAATAATTTACGATTGACGCTCACCCAAGGTAGTATTATTCTTTTGACAAATTGAGAAGGAAAAATAGTTGAAAATGGTGTGCTCAAATTATAGCTCATTGGTACATTGATACAAGTAACAATCTCTCTTCATGTTATTTTCATTTATGTCCATTCCTTTAAGTTTGGTATGTGGCTAACATGGATTTATATTTTGAAAGGCAGACCGACGTTTTGGGAACCGTTCTGAAAGCAGTTATTAAGTTCCAGCGACGTCTACAAGTTAAGCCACAAACCAAGTAAGATACTCGATTATCACTTTGATAACTTTCTGCTTTTCAAGAGAACATCTCATGAAGACAGCAGACCAGGATCACCCTAAACCTGCTGATGAACAATTTGTGAGTAATTTTACCAAAATAAGCAAATCACGACGAATAATCGAATTTTCATTAGGATAAAATCGCTACTTGAACCAGAACACAAAGTCATCTAAATTCACCTTTTAATTTATTACATGACAAATAGACGCGAATAGTGATTTAGCTGTTGACACCGTGGTAGATTAGGCAATCCAATAAGAGGACAAAAACACATTTTCCCAAATGGACAAAAGACAGTGAGACCCTAGGTCATTCACAATAAATTTAAATCCACATTCTACGGCGTTAAACTTACGCACCTCTAACTAAAATACTTAAGGAGTGCATTAAGCCACACGTAATGTAAGCTATCGAAATAAACAAAATCGATATTTATGAACTAAAATGTCATTTTAACAGTCGCGCTCACCCTTCTTTCACTGATTTGAAATATATCACCAATATTCTATCAACTTGACAGCCCCTAAAATGATTCTAAATTCCTTTTAAAGATTGACTTCATGATCACAATGTGCTAGCAACTTAGATGTTAATTATTTTTCAGGAACTATCAAACTATTTCAATCATCCAAGTGAACTGATTGATCTGCTAAAGAATTTAGAGATATCAAATCTAGCTCTCATCCAAGGCTGTCAAGACGCCGAGGAAGTAATTGAATCGTTAAGCAGAACCGAAAAGACTCTTAGAGAGGAGAGGTAAACTAGAGTGAATACATGTTGTTGAGCAACACTTCATTTATTCAATATTAGTAAATATTACTAATTTAGTGAAAAAGAAGTTGCGACATTGAATGAAAAGATAGAACGACTAAGAGAAATGATTCTGGAGGGAGACGACGAGTATATTGAAGAATTCAATCAGAAAATGTGAGTTAAAATGACAGTAAGTTCTGCCTTAGTTTAAGAGTGGGCAAATGATTGTCATACTCTAATTTAATCCATGAATTTTAGTTCTTCTTAGTTAGGGTAATCTGCATAAAAGGAGGGAGTCATGAAGCTATACCTATAGTGCTTGAAAAATGTAGATTTGTTTGTTTGGTCGATTGTGTCCACAGGCAAATTTTCAGGCATATTGCCACTAATTATTCATATTTCACAAACAATTGTACTGAGTCACCTATTCGATAGCGCAAAGTAAATTCAAAGGACAGTTTTAACACAGCTTTTTCTAGTATTAATCGCACAGATATTTCTACCCTTTCACAAATAGCTAAATATTATCTCTAAACAATAACTACATTGTTCACAGCAACTTTGAATATAAAACCTAATATTCTCAACTTCAATATCACATTGACTAGAGTACTGAGCATAATGCTCAATCCCATAGTTTAAGTCTGGCTAATGAAGATGATTGCAAGATTCGAGTCTCCAAATAGAGAGTCTCCGTGATACTACTCTACACCCAGAAGGAGCAATGGAAACCTATCACGTATCATAGTATTGTTTGGTGAAAAGAGATTGAAGAATGCCAAAACCCTATCTCATAGATGCATTCGTACCCCTGGGAGGTATTAGTTTCACTCACCTTCAGCATAGTGCTCCTGAATAGCAAAGAAGGCTATACGAGTGTTTTCCATGACTTTATTTATACTCAGGGACTTTCCGTTTCAAGGGTCCCCGAAGAGGCAACGAATGAAGAGGAAGAATTCAGAAAATTGTGTGAAAATGTGGCAAGTGTTTATAAAGAAATCTCAGAGGAAGTGGTGTTAGGCAAGCAAGTCATGTAAGCCTTTGCCCATTTAATAGTCACTTATAAAGATTATTTCTAATCAAAACGACAAGTCTTAATGGAAGATTTTCAATTTTCTGTTAATATCTTAATTTATACTAAACAAAAGAAAGAACAATTTGGTACGGTTTGTATAAGAGCCATACGTGATGGTTCATAACGTAATCAAGTTTCGATATTCGAATTTTAAATCGCTAATTGCTTCAGTACTGCGGTGACACAGTTCGCCCAAATCGAAGCCCACATAGCAGAGCGTCTCTCTTCGGTGTCTTCTTATCCTCCACAGCGAGTTGCACACTTGTTCACCTCAGTACGTAATGCGCGCAGGAATGAATTTCGTCGCCAACAGAGAGAGGAGGAAAAAAGGAAAGAAGAGGAGCGCAATCGACGTATTTTAGAGAGAGCTCAAGCTCCACCACCAGATGTTGCTGTAAGTTCTACTAAATACTACTAATTGGTAATGAGTAGTTGGTATTCAATTACACCAGCACTGCAGTGAGAGAAGTGGCCACTGTTGAATATGTCTGTGATCCGACTCAAACAAACTTAAACTAATAACGAAATAGTTTAATAAATCAGAAGGCTGATAAGAGAAAGAAAATATGAGAGAGAGAAAGTTGATGATAATGGATCAAACAGTAGACACTTGTATATGTTTTCATATGGAAATCGATTATTAGAAATTAAAAGGTTGAAAAGTAAGGAGTCTTTTACGAATATAACATTCTTTTGTTTTGTTTTAGGCATTCAGACGTGCTGCAGTCAAGTTGCGAAGTCGCAGTAACTTATAATTGATGAGAGAGAAACATCGACCATTTCAGACCTTTCAATACTGCTTATTATAAGGGACTTTCACACTGGCGGAAATGTAATCAGTGAATGCAGCGGTGAAGATTCCAAGAGAGAATTTTGTTGATTGGCATGCATGCGTGTTGTCTGTATAATAAGTGCCTTGATAAACTGGAATGTCGAGAAAATAAAACATAATAATTAAGGATTGCTTCTTCTCAACGTTGAACTGGATAATCCAAGCGTGGTTTCATCAATGGAAGGGAAAAATGGCAGAAATCGACACAAATACTAAACATGATTTCCTCGAATGTGCTTTAAACATTTTACCAATGTTAAAATTAATTAATTAAAAAATTCATAATTTCCTACAGCACTGAGGTTATTTCCGTTTAAGTTACAGTCCCACGGACAAATTAGTAGAGATATTAATTCAAATCGGCTATCTGGTCGAGAGTATCAGTAAGGAAAGTGGAAGAGAAAGAAGCTTAAGTTAAGTAGAATGCCAGAGAACAAAGGGAGAGGAAGTGTTGGGAACACTACTCGAGAATTTTGTCCCAATGAAAGGCAAATATCAGGTCAGGCAATGTCAATTGCATTGTTATTTGAGAAAATGCCCAATGCCCATCAGCATTCTAACTTACACAAATTTTTAATTCCTTCCGCTTAGTCAAATATTGTCCAATCATCCACAGGCAAGACAAGCACTAACATTTACAATTACACCATGATAACTAATTCCCCCTCAAGAAATCTTCTCAGGCGCACTGCTTCCAGCCCCTCAGATATACAGGAGTCGTTGACTTAATTCACATTCCAAAGTAAGTGCGTGGTGATAAATATCTGAAAGTAAAATAGAAATGACATCTCGTGTGACTTTCTAGTTCTTCGTGCGTTCCAATGCCCCTGCACTACGTGTCGAAAGCGAAATGATCAACATTATGTCATTAAGCCACCGACCTTTGAGTGCCATCGTCCAAACAACAACTTGATAAATACATTTGAACAGTTCCACTTGGCACTTATTTGAATTACACAGTTGGTGAGAAGGGCCTCTTAAAGTGGCATCATTCCTTGAAACAAAGATACTAGTCTTAGAAGAGCCATTGCAAGATGAACGGCACTCCTACTCATTGACAGCACATATCAGCCCCACTCCATCATAAGTTTGGCGGAATTATGTGGGTATTGGACGACCTCACGTAATTAACCAGAAGGAGAAAGAAGTGGAAGAAGTGGGCGTTGAAAGAAGAAGAAAGACAGGGAAGCATAGCAATGAGTGAGCAGAACAGAGTGAGAGAGAGTTTGGCAGGTTGTTTATATGGAAGATAAGGAAGGTGACAACTTTCGAGCTCTTTGTTCACTGATGTGTTCATGATTGTATGATCGATAGCTAACCATTATCTTATAATTAGGACGCGAAATGGAACAAGTTGGAGTGCACAAACTATACTTTCGGTGGTGTATCTTAGATAACGAGGAAGAAACTTACACTTTGTATTGTTGTGTACCGTGTGAAGTTTGATGCATCTTAACTGACTGGAAGTAGTGTCATTAGTATTAATAACTCAAGTCATTTTACGTCTCCACCATTCTTGCCATTAAAACGGTGTATGTTGGCACTCATGTATGCTGGAATGCATTAGCTTATAATCGACGCTTTGTTCAACACAAGATGGCCAGAAAGTTGTCCACTCCATTGCCCCTCTACAGTAAGCGCGACAATGAGACAATGTCTAACTCACTATTTACTGCTCAATTTTATGATTAAAGCTTGCAGTGCTTGAGCTACTAATAATATTGGTACTGGGTGGTTAAGTAGATTTGATTTTGTCAACAGGAAGACAATTGTAAAATAATATTTTAATACTTATCACATTACAATGCAGAATGTGGTGCATGGAGCAAATCCAAAAATAGTTTAAGAATAGGTGCATCGACTGACCCCATGATTGGATGATTTCCAACAACCTGATCAGGGTGAGATCATGGTGCTACAATTTGAATTCACTTATTAATTGACAATCAAATGAAACTAACCACTCACATATTGAATGACCTTGGAGTGCTAAATTTGGGTCATATATAAGGGAGGGGGGGGGGGCTGCCCAAAATGGAGTCACCCACACCATGCTTACTTTCCAAACCCTCTGTCTTCTCAGTGCTCTGCTCGTTTCCTCATTTGTCTGTGGGCAGGACAGGCTATTTGTTTTTACTGATAGTCCACTTTGTAAGCCAAGTTTCCTTTGCTTTATTATCGTACTAACTCAATCCCTTTAGATTTTTGAAACAAAGCACATTTTTTGGATGAATACAGTGAAGAAGAAAACGCGGTTTTGCAAGTTTTAGCTGACTTATTTAAGATTGTTCTACTACGCGAGCCAAAAACCAAAACACTTTGGAAACCGGAGATGGCGTCAACATTTCCTGATATCAATTGCAGGGCTGAGGAAGGCTATACTGACGTGAATATTTGCGGAGTGACTCTATCTGGTGTCTATCTGAATTGCATTAATTTCAGCGATTCTTCCATCACGTGAGTAATATACCTTGAATACGTTTTGGGAATTGACGCTCGCACGCTGATTCTATTGCTTCCAAGCCTCAGGTCTCCTCCCATTTTAAGGAAAATGGATTTGGATATCGCTTTTTTGAAATCGAACATTTGCAAATGGAAATTGAGGTTCAACGTCGAGAGGAAGGAAGTTTGCATTTCCGACTTCGAATAAATGGGAGGAGATGGATGTGTTGGGAGGGGGGGGGGGGGGGTGCAATTTCTCTTCAAATTGAAAGTTCAGTTAGTTGGTGAAGTGAGATTTTCTTGGTTTTCTGACTGCCATTGAGGCAAGCAAATAAACACTTTCATTCGAGAAAACACTAAATGAAAAGTCACTAAGCTTGCCGCAAATATAAGGCCAATTCTGCATAGTTTTAGTGTTGGGAGGGGGGGTGAAATTGAAATGTCATTTGTTTAAGAAAACGATAATCCCTCCTCATGTATTTTTCAACCTAAACGAAATTTACTTAAAATTTTCCACGCAATATATATTTTTCTGTATTCAAAAGGACCAGTTTTTTACCGCAACATGTACGGATAGGCATACTTATTTATCAATATAGCAATTCGATTACAGAATATTGTTGTTATTTTTTTGGTAATTATGAATATGTACCTCCATATCTATGGATTTATTCAATAATCGCAACAATATAGAACTATATAAGTGCAGTTCTCAAATTCATTTGTACAAAAGTCTAAAGTTCAGTGAGATTAAACGAATAAAAAACAAGTTTAACTTTTCAAATTTTAAGGAGTATTTTTTGAGTAGTCATAGCGACTACTCCCGTGAGGCCTGCTACTGCCGTTATTGAAGAAGTATGTTGGAGGTGGACTAGAATCATAACCCTCAAAGGCATATTGAAGTGGTTGATCCATGGCCAAAAAACGTTCACCCTCAGCTGAAAGCATTGAATCCGCGTTTCGCGTCTCTATTGAGGCTCCACGAACTAGGAAATATGAAGTTAATAAATTTGCTTTATTTTAACCGATGCCTCCAAATTTAATCACTATTGGACTGATGGGGAGCGAAGGTATTTTATGATACCTTTCATATGAAAAACGTATTAAAGTAATTCTTTTATTTACCTCACTTGACTAGAGTAGTTGACTATTTTAATACATTTCGTTCACTGGTCAGCAATGAATTGACAGAAATCCACGCTGACCAGAACCCAATGACAAATTTCTATCCCTGCCAATCTCATAACCTCAAATATTCATTAGGTATGGGAGCTCAGTCAAGTGTCCCTCTCCATATAAACCAATCGAACCCTTTATTTTGGTTTTATGCTGACTATTGAAACTAGTATCCAGATGGGAATAATAATAAAGAAATTTTCTCGATGAACTCTAACAACACTCCAGACTCATTGATACTCTAATTTACAAATATTATCATCTTAACATATTTGCCAAATTCGCAAAGTAAACTCACCAGTTAAGTGCCCTGGTCTCATCGCTACCTCCGGCAACTTCAATGCACTCAGATTGAGATATCCACGATAGTCCTCTTCACCTATATTTCATACGCAATTGTGCATACATTCTCATCAAAGAATATTACAGCTACTGAAAAACTTTAAGTAAACACACCAGCTTTTGCAACTCCGTTGGGTGTCATTCTTTCCTGTTGATCGGCAAAACATGGCCCGCTAACTACGCTCGAAGTTACGTTCTTTTTCTTCATCTTCTTTCGCTTAAACCAGCACACGCAAAATACTACCCAGAAAACTATAACAGACCAAATGAAATTTTAAGAAAACAAAACTTTATGAAGGATATATTTCAATAACTTTCAAAAATCTACAAAACAGAATTAGTCACAATTGTCTCAGTCAAGTCACTAGTGGTTTATTAAATTTTCTGCTTAACAGATGATGTTCTAGTGGAAACTAACTTTTCAGCTATTAAGATCCAAGTGCGCTCGAATGCCGCAAGACGAATTCTGGGAGCATCAGATTTGACATGAGCACAGCCAAGGGACTAAGGAATGTTAAAGTATAGAAAAACTTATGGGACCTTAGTGAAAGGCTAATTTTAAGACATGTTTAAATAACATCCACACTCAGTACAAACAAAATGACAAGCAAATGGAAAGGAAGTATATCCAATGGTTTCAAATGTAAGACCATGCATGCTGCATAGGCTATGGAAAATGAAATACGAACATTTTTCTTGTTCCAAAGATCTTCCTTCATCAATATCCAAAGTGTAAATTAGGGCTAGCTTTTTAAGTCGGTTTTTTTTGAATGGACTCAACGAGACAAATTAATATAAATACTTTAAACCTTGAAAAGTACAGAAAGCAAGAGAGAACGTTTTATTAAATGTTGTCAATTGAAATTTATTATAAGGCTAAATTCCTTTAAAATTTATGTTTCTGTATTAATATATAAACGGTGGTAATGAAATCGCATTTTTCATCAGTCTTGTTTCCTCTAAACCTATATATTTCACGCATCTTCACAGTCACATGCCTATTCGATTTTCTCAAGATGAATTGAAACTCACCTATCAAAATGAGCACAAAGAAGACAGGAATGAGCCACCAATTCTGCAATCCAGACTTTGCAAGTGGCGGTAGTTCGCAGAAGAGACCGGTCCATCCACCGGAGCAACCACAGAGTACCGCTACAGTCTCATTCTCCCAAGAAAGAGTCTCATTTTCAAGAATGAAGCATTCACCACCGTTCAAGCAGGGATTTGGAGTACAACTGTTGAGTACACAGGCAGGCGCAACTGCAGGTGGGACAAGTCTTCGGACATATCCTGGTTTGCAACTAAGGGTAAAATGCACATTATCGACTGCGATAACATTATTTCAATGCAATCAAGCAAAGTTGTGCAATTTGATTCGACATCACCGAATTTAAAAAATTCAAATGAATCTCTTGAAAATTGCAAAAATGGCTCAAAATCCTAGAATTGTGGATGGCTTAATGTTTCATTCTAATACCGAAACTTTAAAGTACATGTTGTATAAGAGGTAATCAAAGAAACAATGATTCTTTTATTTACAAATGAGGAAAATCGGTAGGAATTGGTTATGAAAATACCAGAGCGTTAGATCAGACGCAACGAAATAGGACAGCGATGTACAAATGCAGAATGTGAAGAGTTAACGTACTAAGGGAAAGAGAAAGAGAGAGATAAGAAAGTGGCAAATATTAATAGGTTAAATGGTGTAATTTGCCTATTTGAAAATAGGAGGGAATTGGGGTGGTAATTTTGCATTAAACAGAGAACGCAATAAGACGTCAGAGGTTTCTACTACATAAAAGTCATAAAAATCAAAAGTCATTTGCATTTATACTTAAAGAAATAAGAAATGCATTTAGTTCGTAAATCTTGGAACTCACTCGCATCTGAAACCCTGCCATTCAGAAATGCAGTCTTCACTCGGTTTACAAGGATTTGACAAGGCACAGAGATCCTCCGATTCACAGTCTCTTTTTAAGAAGCCCTGTCGCATTTCTGTATATTCATTAATGAGGTAGTCATGGTAGATATTGTTTCGACTGTCTCGCACTTCCAATCTGACGTCTGATAAACAGCCTAAATAACGTCAAAAGCATTACTGTAATCTGTGATTTTGCTTAATCTTATAATGAAAGGAACATACTGGAGACAGCTTCAATAATAAGAACCCCATCGGAGATGGCAATACTTGATGAAACAGCTGGAAGAAGCGATGCATTGTAGAACGTTCTCCATAAACCATCAACTACAAGCTCTACCATTCTTGACCTCATATCTGCGATTCTATGCAAGAACAAATAAATAAGCAATGAGAATTTAGAGGAAGTGAAGAAGAATGGTTGTAAGTACTTACATTGGTGTAACTGTTAGCCTAATCATATGCCACATTCCATCAGCAATGTCTATGCCTAATAAAGGAAGAGGTGAGGCCTCAACTTGGAGTTCCAAAGTTCCATTCTCGAGCTGAAAGTAGATAAATTTAGAAATCTTTCCCAAATTTATAGTAATGTTCTATAAATGTCAGAAACGAAATCGGCCTTCAGGCACGGAAATACAATTGGGCCCAAAGTGCTAGTAATTTTGTTTATTTAGAACTGTGATAGATGGGGAGGAATATCTAGAGATTGAAATAAGTCACGGATTTGTCATTCCAACAATTAAATTTCCCACTAAAGTCACAAATGCTAACAGTAAATTGGGAAACATATTTATAGCTCTTTATTTGCACTATAAAGGGATCGAGTTAGCATAAATGGCAGGCAGACAATGACCATTAAGTTTCATGCTGGTAGCTATTTGGCATGCACTTACACCAAGTAAAATGGCCAAACACTTAATTTGACAAATTAGAAATCGACATGCTCAAGTTTTATTGTTCCGCAGAGTGGGAGTTAAAAATGTTGAAAATTATATCATATATGATTTGTAATTGATATTTAATCTGCCCTACTGTTACCCGACTACCCTAAAACAATATCCAACTAATATCCAGTTAAAAATTTTGTCGCTATATGAGCCTATGATATGGGTTAATGGTCTGACTTTTAAACATTACAATAAATTGTCAACACTAGAGGTTTAATCCTCACATCAAGTCGAAGCATTCCATCTCTTGATCTTAATACGGCAGTATTTCGCTGGCGCGTACGTAGACTCAAAATAAGAGTAAATCCATGATTATTTTGAATGTTGATAGACACAGGGCCGGTTACAAACCACTCTAAGGAAGCTAAAATAAAAGTTTGTCTTTCAGGAATGAATATAGCGATATGGATAATATGTGGTTAATCAATGTGTGCACTTACGTTGAACACACGGTGCGCTTGCATTGAGTCTGTACCCCGTGTATTGATCCTTCTGAATGGCAGGTTGATAACCAGCATGGCATGTGCAGACATATTGATCTGTGGCGGCGAC
>UZAE01012327.1:26499-39933 GCA_900617975.1 Rodentolepis nana
GAATTGCCTCTTCTTTTACTTTTGCTTGGCTGATATCAAAGACGCTTGCTCAAGCAATGAGTGAGAAGATGGCGTACCATTTTCACATTTTATAGAAATCATGATCATGTGGTTCTTACTCTTAATTAAATGACAGATGACATACGATCGCTTTCAATGACAGAGGTAGCAAAATTTCAATATTAAAAGATGCTCATGCAGACTGCGATTCCATATTTTGATTATAATTTCTTGACTCTGCCGAATAAAGCAGTTTGCTATGCTCAATTAATTGCAAATAAATTTATGCCACCAAGGTGAGCAAGTATTTTTAATAAATAATCGTATTTCCTTCAGACATATGGTTGATAAACAGTAAAGTCATGTAATGTTTGTGTTCGTTTAAAATGAATAGGGCACGAAGTGGTCCAGCAAAAGTCATCTGTGACCTACTTTTGTGTATAGTCTCTAGCATATTACGTTGGAACTAATTAATCAACTGCAATTCTACCTGTAGGGAGGGGAGGAGGAAGAACAGGGATATCAGAAACTCCTGGAGGAGGCAAGATTTTTACTAATATTATTACCATAAGCAAAACTTCATCTTTATTCACGTGTGACACTTTGCCAGTTTAATTTACGATTTATTGTTTTTTCCAGCATTATGATCACTAATAGTAGATTAGGTAAAAAACATTAAATTTGCAATTCAATATTGAAGAACGTACTTCATCACCTAGAGAAAAAATACCACCCGTTCCTCGATAATCTTTTGAGATAAATTCCACGGAGATATGCAGAGGAAAAGAGAGAGCAAGGTTTTGTGAGACAGTGAGTGGATTTGGTAGATTTTCAAAGCTCACTCGCACGGCTTCGCACAGAGGACCAGTGTTGACACGATTTCGAGGACATTCACAGCTACAAACACATAGAAACTTCGCGATATCAGATATCTGGTTATTAACAGGCTAAGAAATCAACATGAAATATTGTATTAAGTATAAGCATCGCTTAAAAATGCTTTATTATTTAAATCAAGAGTAACTTATAAGTACCTTAAGAAATAGATTGTAATGGTTGAACAACTGAGCTGTTTCTCAAGTTATTTTTAAAACAACTAGAAAGAGTTCATTTCTTGTTTTGAATATGCAAAACCTGAATCGTAAAAATTTGAAAATTCAAAGTTTTCCAGGAATGTGTAGGCCCTTCTTGAGACACTAATAAATTCTTTAGGGACAGACAATTACATTCAATGTAATGAATAATAAATGGACTAAACTTGACTTACAAATCTACGTATGTTGATAACAATTATTAAGGAAATAGACACCAAATCCAGATATTTGAGTTAGAAGATGAAGACTTAAATTGTAGGCGGTAAGTGTTTTTCCATAACTAGCCACTAAAGTCATCACCCAATCGTTCGAAATTGGGCAAATTTTCAGACAATCTGAAAAACTATATTTAATGAGTAATTACGAAGATTCGATACTGCCTTAACAACCGACTTTTTATTCAATCGTTCACTTTATTCGGTAACTAGATAATCAGACAAAATAACATTTTTATTTATTATCATCTATATTTATTCAAAACTGAAAAATCATTCAAGATAAATTGATATTTATATATATTATTTAGTTTTAAAATGTCTTTCCATTTTAATATGCTAAACTATGGTTAAAACTTTCTTCAGGAAGGAGAAAATTCGCAAGAATTATTCATTTTATGATAAAGTCAGCCCATAGGGAAGTTTAAATGATGGCGATAAGTAGCGTGAATTAAACCACCCACCAACCCACATCTTTCTATTGAGGAAGACATTTCTCGCGCAAAAATGTGAAAAATGAACAAACTTCACTTCAGGTGTGTGAAGAGCACACAAAAGTGACCTCACAAACCTTTTTCACACAACAAATTTCTCGAAGTTATGTCACTGCTCAGCGAATGGAAGTTTGGTGGCCTCGGTTGAAGAAAAACGGTGGCATCAGGTCACACACACAACAAATTGGAAAGGACAAATCGGATTCAAAAAAATGTGTTCATTGCGTACAATTTTGAGAACTAGTGAGCAAGCAATTCAGCTTAGCTAAATCAGGAAATTGCAAATCTCCTTCGCGGATAAGCTAATACTTCCTGACTGCGTCAGAGCCCCCATCTGAATCCTCAAATTCCTATTTGTGTTTCATGAATTCATCTATTGACAAGAGGTAGAACTGTCAACTGGTAATGCGACACATAAAATTCCGTTTTTGTCATTTAATGGTACTGTCTTGGTAACTAGAGTCATAGCATCTAGAAAACACCTAAAAACCATTCCTTTGATTTGTAAAATCCTCTTGAGTAAAGTTTTTTGAATATATAATAAGTCCTAGGTTTGAGCAAACTCAAAGAAAACGCAAACGAACACATCGTTAAAATATCTCAACAACCTGAAGCCAAGTATTTTAACAAAAGCAGTTACTCTGCGTTTGGTTACGGTGAAGATCCTCCCAGGTAGCTTACGAACAAAACTAAAAGTTCCTAGAATTTTAAATATTTGAACTTTTTATTTAAAGTTGCAATCATTTAACATTAACAATTTCATTTATTTAGCCTAATAGACTTCCCGTTAAGCTAGTTGTTAAATTATATCATTCATATTTCTAGCGAAAGAATTTGTGCCATTTTCAATTCAAGTAGTGAACATAGAATAAAAAATGCTGCTAATCAGTTCCCTCTTGGACAGCTATGCTAAATTGCTATTTATTCATTCGATATTAGTTAAAGAGGGCAGCATTTAGTGGATCCACAATCAAGACTAATCCATTTTACATTCGATCCACGCGATTACTATGAACTACCTGGAAGAAATTAATTAAATACAAACTCACAATGTCCGACCATTGACTGTCTGTCGTATTCCACCATGCATGCAACTTGGATACTCATTCAAACATTCCACCAATAAAGGCACAAGGCAAATCATTAATTGCAGCAGTATATTTCTCATCTAAAATGAACAAAACAAAAACGATGACAAATGAATAACCCAATTTGAGTCAGATAACTGGTATCACCTCCCTCCGCCTTCAGTATGCAAATTAGATTTGAATAATCAAAGTATGATAATGATAGCGGTCATGATGTCATTAAAACGTGAGAAAAGGGGTATTAATCATCGAGGAAATGGCATAGAAAGGAAAAACCTAGACTATTGATGTAGAAGGGGGGAGGGGGGAGAGGAGGACGAAATGTGCATTTAATCAAACGAAGGGCTGGAAAACATTTCGAGTGCGTGTATTGCCTGACATCTTGAGTCCAAGCATCTGCATTGTCGCTGATTTGCATGAAAATGAACAGCGATGGCAAAGTCTGGACCAGGTGGTCTCCTTTGCACCTTAACATTGTACTCGGAAGACGACAAGCATCCCTACTAAACATTTACCATTGTACTTCCTAGTTTCCTTCCGCCAATAAATTCATGTTAATTTGGTTTATTAAAAGTCAACGTATGAATGCAGAAGAAATAGTTCCAAGGGGGCCCATTTAGACGAATGCTCTTTGAAGAGATATTCGGAAAAATTGCCTTAAACATTTAAACTGGATTTTAGCCTAATCAGGGAAGAGCAGTTGTCAAGATTGTCATTTCAAATTTCAAATTTGCCACCCACGTCGAAGGAAAACGTCGAGTCGTAAAATAATTATGATTCAAAGGTCAGGTGCGCAGTTTGCTCAGTGGTTGACCTAAGGAGTTTAAAGAAGAGGCCTATTTCTTGGGTCAATGATGGGTAAAAAGACAAGTGGTAGAACATGAATCATTCCACCCCAAAGAAATGGTTGATTCCATAACCCACTGATTTTCATAATGGAAGTTTGAATTAGACTGTAAATATTTTTCCAAACAATGTCTTTTTAACTTACCATATTAGGACAAGATATTGATCTCCTATATCTTTGAATAACAAAAGTTCAAAGCTTTAATAATTAAGAAAATTGTATACATCTACAAAGCATTAACCTATAGTAATCTGTGGGGTTGATCATAAGATGATCTGGCATTAAAAGAAAGACATTGAATCAGTTTTCCTATCAATATTATGTGCTTCTAAGATTAATTAAATAAAGAAGACATGGGAGTTCACTTTATTTTTTTGATTGGAGATATTTTATACCGTATTACCGAAGTATTAGCTATATGAAAGAAAATTTATTAATGTCACTCAGGACAGTTGCATGCTATCGGTGACATTTCTCGACAGGAAAAAATCAGAAAAAAATAAATTGAATTAAATATTCCTGTGCGCCACAGATATGTCTGAGAGAGAGTGCCTGTGGTTAGTGCAGGGGTGAATTGAAGATGTCGTTTTGCTAGACTGAATTAAATGCTAAAGTAAAAGCTATTTCAATATAAAAAATTAAAGGGCTTAGAAGTGTATGAATGAAAAACTAATAAAAAACATGGAATAGAAATCAATCCATTTGAAATTTCTGCAACGAAGTGCAACCATATTTTAAGCAAAACAGTTCAGATGTTAAAGAAAGCAAAAACACTGACCATTATTCTAACATCTAGTACGATCGACAACCAAATTACTTATCAATCGAATCACATGCAATCCGAACGATTAGTCAAAACCCGGCGCCCTTGTGAAAGACAATCGTGTGCACCGGTGCAAACGCTAGGCAATTGATTATCAACCAATCAGAACCATATACACTTGGCTTTAATTGGCTCCCCATTTAGCCAATCAGACATTCGGGTAGAGCAGGCGCTCTTTTAAGATCTTTGACGCAAATAACATTCGTTGAATAACAAGTTATACTGTAAAACTGTGATAATGGAACTTAGATTAAACTTTGCAATGTACTTTTCCAAGTAAGAGTATTTCACGACTGCTTAATTTTTCAAATGATTTGATCAAAATGCTATTTTTTAAATACTAATCTAATTAGTATACTATATTGGCTTCTCCAATTAATGATTTTCTAAGATTATTTAGGGTAAATATCCTGAGATGCTCTCAAATATTCATTGAAAAACATTTTAGATCTGTTCGATTCATGCCTCCTAAAAATATCTAAAATTAAACATTATTTTACTTGTTTGACTTTGGACAAATAACGGTAAATTCTTATCTTTTATGAAAACGGCTTCAAAATGGCGCATTTACACAAGGTGTACTAATGTCTAAACGATTTCGTCTTGTCGTTGATATTTTTTAACATACTCTCAACTTCTCTATTTATATTTTAAAGATTAGATCATCAGCCCTTAAAATTCCAAACTAGTCAAATAATTTGACTGAATAAAATGTTTTTGTGTTAAAACAAGTTCAGAAGAAAGTCATTTGTTATATTTTGCACAAACGGGTGTAACATGGATCAATTAGTGACAATACACCACTTGGCCAGTTGTTATCACTAGACCTTCTCAGATTTTGCCTTTATGAAAAAAACGAGCGATGTTGCACTGTCTGTTTCTTCAAAATGCTCGGAGTAAAGAAGTTTTGAAGTTCATTTTTTGACTAACTGAATTAATAAAGTTAAGTTACGAGTAATAGATAAATTAGAGTTTTTAAAATTCGCCATATTAAGAATTCGCAACAATGTAGGATATCGAAAGTCAAGGGTCAGTATTAAATTATTTGATCGCATAACAAAACGGATCACAGTAACATGCGAATTTCAATAATTCTTTATTCTGAGGCGAGCCTCTCATAACATTAAGTCAGAACTTAGGCGAGTTATAAATATGCCCTCTGCTGCATTCTTTTTCCGACAATTACTTAGATTGATGTTTAGGATCGTAAGAAACAGAATAAAAATGGAAGCTTTTCTTTTTTTGACATTTAATATCAAGTCGTTGAAACCAAGGAGTCTTTCAAAAATGACCAAGAGTCGACCTCAATTCAAACCGGGAACATTGCCTGGTGCTCAGTTTTGCGAAGAAAAAATGTAGAACAGCTATGCTTTTTGCTAGTTCAACAGAACTGAACTTGTTTAAAATCATCATCCTACTGAAGTTTTTATTAACATATAATGAACACCCACTTACAGGTTTATAATTCATACGAGGCATCAATTACATTTCTCAATTTAATAGTCACAAGTAATATTTATCTCATGTTTCCTTTAAATTAACTATTCGAGCACTTTCCACCAAGCAGAGTGCTTTAAAATCGTGTAAAAAAACATTTTGAACCCTTCTCTACCATTTTTAAGGAAGATGATTTCCATTCAAGATCCTCTTGCAATGGTTCCCAATTTAACTTAAGCCTTCACATTTGGATATTCAATTAACTCAAGCGAATAAAAAATTAACTTCTATCTAATGGGTGAAATAACCAATTATTTGATAAGTAAATCAGCGAGAAATCTGCAAAATAAATTGACACCGAAAATTTCAATCGTCATCTATATTTTGTGGATAAAAGTTGTGAACCTTCAACAAATCATATACTTTTGCTTGACCCAATAAGTTTCTTGCGAAGAAATCGGAGATCTGCAGTAAAGCCACGCCATTGCATTACTAAAAGAGGCGAAACCTGAAAAGCCTCCCAGCAAGAAGTTAAAGTATTTTTAATATATGAGACCATTAACCCTTTGATGCTCGAATTACTACTAAAAAAATTCACCCAAGGGCACGCTCACCTTTCTCACAACAGACTGATGTCGCCGGTCTGATGGACTTTTGGAGGCATCAGACGAAGATTATTGACGTACTGAACATGGTTCAAACGGCAATGGCACCTTATGTTATGAGTCTAGTTCAAATGGAACCTATTTTGGAAAAGGACAATAGGGCTCAAAAGCACTAATGGGTCAATGATTTTATTGAGTCAGAAAAAGTAAGCTTAAATAGGTCAGGATACATAAATTTTTATTGATATACCAAAGCTAACACGTAGACACAAATGTTGTTTTAATTAAGCTACGAGAATTTTCGGCAACACTTGTCAAAATGTCAACTATGTGTCATCAATAAATTCTCGAGGAAGAGCATAATTATTAAAATGGCACAACATAAAACAATTCAAAATAAACACTAGTTATATTTATTTCCATATAGTCTGCCAGAAAATATGTTATTCTAATGTATACTCCTTAAGACAACTTAAACTTTTAGATTTAGCGCATGTTGATCGGTTACTTGACATATAACTGATTAGAATAAAAATGTCTTTAAAGAGGTCCGATTCGATCTAATTAGAATTGCTAATTTAACCCATTAAAATTAGTCGACAATTTGGATTTTATTAAAAGTCCACCGATTACCTTCAAATTATTGAATTTTAACAGTATCAAGCATTTTTTCTCAAACAGTGCTTCAAATATTTTATTCTAAATAAAATTACTGCATCATCTATCAATTGAAATCAACTGTTGGTCAGCCAATATCAATAGGTTGATTAAGATTTGTCCCGACCTTGATTTAAATTTTAGATAGCTTTGTTGAAACTGCTGAAAAGTGAAAAAGAGTCGTCATCTTTGGTCTGAAATTCAGTCATCAGATAATGGATATTCTTTTGGATTTAATTACATACTATTCAAGAGAAGCGCTGTTTACTTTACTTTTATCGAAAGTATACTCCTAAACAGTCGCCTCTAGGTAACATTCTTGCCCAAAACAAAATGTTGGTATTCTATTGAATAGATTCACAAATTCGTTAAAACATATGAAACCTATGTACTGTGAAAAGCAGTTTGCAACTCCGAAGAGGTCATTATTTTATAATCTTACAAAGATTTTGTGATGAATTTTGAGATAAGATACTATTTCTAGTTAGAAAATATCTAATTTGGACGACCAAATTGCAACATACATCAAATATTCAAGAGGCTTCAATAATATAACTTGTTAAAAAAATAACGCTGAATAATCAAGTAAATTAAACCTTTGTTCATGAATTTAGCATAGATTTAATGCTAATATACAATCACAATCTGGAAAAGTTAAGTTGCGAAAGAATCCCATTGCTAACATTTATGGCGAATTAGTAAATAGTGCTAATCTGACTTGTTTTATAAAACCCTAGTATAAATTTAAGTATAATAATGCAAAATTTGGAAATAATTTTAAAAAATATGCATAATTGTAAAATATGCATGAAAATGCTATTAGATGGTACATTACGCAAAGTCATAATAAAGGAGTCTGAGAAGATAAGAAATATAGACAATAATGCCAAACCTATATGAGCATTAATTTATGGGTTGATGTTTATAATTTGCAGCGACAAATGCTGTTGTTATGGTAACAGAATCGGCACTTACATAAATCAACTTAAGTGACCTAAACATAATAACCTTGAAAATTGAGCAATCATTTAATTTTACAAAACCTACGAGTACATCTATTGTCTCGCTAAGAGTTTATTGAAAAATATTTGCCATTAATATTTCATAAATTGCTAAATAGATTAAATCTTTATCTGATAATATTACTTGTTTTCTTTAAGTTACACATATCTTTTAATATATGTATGCAATCTTTCTGGATATGTTAAATAATTCTATCATTGATGCAGACTTTCACTTCTCGAACAAATAGCTTGTTTCTCCAATGAAGACTGGTTTTGAATACTTGATTGCTCACCAGGATGAATTTGATGATGCCTTTTCATCTGATAAACATGCTCTATTTTATGCTGATCGGGAGAAGGTAATCTAAGGAATAAGTTCTCAAACTTGATAGGCAAGAAATTTTTACTTGCGTCAGAAACCAGCTTGTTTCATCGTTATTGGAAAGCCCTCAACAGGCAAAACTTCGATTGCAAAAATGCTTGTTAAGGAAATGCGATGCCAATATATCCATGGTTGGTTAACACGTAACTAGCTAATTTATAAATTAGCGACACATCTAATTGAAAGGAATATAAGCGAGGATACATCTATTGGAAAGTACTTCAAGGAAAAACTTCTATCTGGTAAAAATTTATCTCTTCAAGAAATGGCTACACTTTTGAAAGAAGCCACTTCTCTCCCTGAATGTCATCACTATGGATATGTTATGGATGGTTTTCCTAGTTACTTCGCTTTTGAGGAGCAGTTACAATTAGTAGAAAATATACCAATGAAACCCGATTATGTTGTTCATATTGAGGTAAATTTATGAATATTTAATAGAGTAATTAAAAATTATTAAAATTATTGTTCCTTTACCCACAATATTTTACATGCAACCCATTTCTATGATAAATCAATTGCAAATTGAAACCCCTAGTGGTAAGTGAAAATTCGCTATAATTACACTTTTCAACGATAAAGTGAGCTGAAAATCATTTTCCTTTATTCCCATCAAATACTATCTCTTTGTTTCTTTGATGAATGTTCGGAAAGAATAAATTTTAATTAATTTCACCAATATATCCTAAATATAATTGGATATATAATAATTAAAATTGATGTCAATAACAGCATACAATTTGGATGAGAAGACGGTCATCATATTTAACATAACTAACTTTCATTTATAAAATGTAGCACGATTAGTTTAAATTATGAATCTGCAGATTAAACCACGAATGTCATTTAACAATTTGCACGGAATATTTTATGTGTCCCTTATAAGAATCTGCTTATGGAGCAATTTTCATTAGAACTACAAGTTTAAATCCTTAACGTTGTAAATAAATAGTTGTGAAAATGGTTACTTTTCAGCCGTCCCACATTCTACTCTCAGTTTCGAAATAACTAGGTTTCAGATGAAGATTTGGAAAAAAGACTTGAATCCCAACGTATTGACCCAGTTAAAGGATCAATATACAACTTCCTCAATTTTAAAGATCCTCCAGGGCCTTTCCTGAAGCCAACGACAACCAAGTCTAGCAAAAAGCAGAACAGAAACGACGATGAATTGAATTTGGTTGAAGAACAAGAAGAGCGTCCTAAGTTAAATCAACTTGTACCTTGGCATCCTGATTTTCCTCGACTGTCAAAAGGAGTTATGGAAAGGTTACTTATCAGACCGGAGGATACTAAGCGAGAGCTTGTGAAACTATTCGAGCTCAATGCAGATGTTGTCCCTAAGTTATTGGATAAATTTTTCAAGCACTTTCCGAAGTCGCACGTTATCCGAATCGACGGAAACTGTCCACCAAGTCAGATGTTTCACGTAAGTGAGCAATCCTTGATTGACTAGGCTAATCAGTCTAGAATCAAAAGTTTATATGCCTTTAGGAATCACAATTTATATTTACTGCTTAGGAATGGAATAGTCTTGATCATTAAAAATGAGACTACTGCAATTAGATGGATCTTGCCATTTCTATGAGGTCAGTACCGATTTGGTAAAGTAAATTTAAATGAAGTCAATATGGGAAACCCCTTATATTGTAGTGCATATTTGTTTACTCGCATTCCTAAATAATCAATATCACAAATGCAAACGAATTTGAAGGCTGAGTTTTGTAATAATTCAAATAGTTTCTTTTGAGTTGGGTTCAGTGTTACCTTTGATATTTATAGAGAATAAAGTTATCTTTGATCCAAATATTAAAATAGATAATTAAATCAGGCAACTTAGCTAAATTGTCATTTGGCGTTCATAATATGCTCATGAATAGTCGGCCTTCACCAGGGCCACAATTTGAAATTTCGAAACAATTGAACCGAACAAGTATAAAGATCATGATGTGATATTTCATTTTGTATCCCCTCAATACTTTTTAGTTTCATTATCTAAAAGCCAGTTGCACCAAAATGAATAATTGTGGACTGTGTTGGCTTCAACAACTATCCACAAGGTGGACGATTTCACGGTTTTGCCAGCATTAACTCAAATATTCATTTAATTAATAGAATCTGATGGTCAAAGTTCGAGCCCTTCCTTTGGGTCCAGCTATTTCTCCATTTCCACTTTCCATGAAAATTGAAGGTGAAGAAGAACAAGAAGAAAATTTCGGGGAAGAGGATGAGTTTCTGCCAATTGAAAACGGAACAACAGGAGATGCTGATGGAAACGACGATGTAAATGTAGACTGGGATGAAGTTATTACTTCATTATCGGTTACCAAGATGCCTACAGAGCATTCGCGTTGGCATTTAAGTGAATGGCAACATTTTTGTCCAGTTCAACTATATGATGGAATTTTAGAGCATGGTAAAGTACGGTTTGCCTGTGGGTGAGTTTCATTCCTACTTAATTATTCATAGTAACGTGATTTTAACAAACACTTTTCCCAAGGTTTCTCGGGTTTCTATACTTCCTGTCTTCACGTGAAGCAATGGATTCATTCACTCGCAATCCACGACCTTATTTAGATTATTATGGTCAATTTCAGCCAAAATCAACAATCAGAATTGCCATATTGGGATTTCAGGAGTCAGGAGCGGCTGCCTTGTGCCAGCTCATTGCAGAGAAATGCGATGCCAAACTGATAAGCTTGTCAGAGATTCTTAAGACTGAAATTGAGGAGAAAGAGAAAGGCATTTTGGAGAAAATTAAGAATGGAGTTGAAATAGATCTCATTGATAAATTAAATAAGCAAAGGAAAAGAGAGCTGGATGAGATTTATACCAGTAAGTGAACTAAATTTAAGATTTAATCACTGCGATTAAATACTGCATTCGAGTTATTAATAAATGTATGAGAATTTTATATGTTAAGTACCCCAAGTATTCCATTATGATCTTGATGGGACAGAGCACCTTTGTTTTCTTTGGATTAAGTGAATAATATTGCCCATAAAACTAAAATAATCATGAACACAAAGAGCGGATTTCAGATATATGACTATTAGCTCATTAGTTTGTTACTTTCTGCTCTTATTGATCAATCTGAAGTACTCTTTTTGATATGTTAAGCCAATTTTGTTGACACTGGAGCAGACAGCTACTCGAATAAGCCCTGGATAATCCTCATTAATATCTGTGGCAAGATCTAGTTTGCTATGGCTCCTTTGATTATCTGTCCTACCTTAATGGAATAGAGGAAACAGAAGTACTATGTGAAACACGTTTATTTTAAATGTTGGTCTGTCACAGGGCTTCGTCATTAAGATACAGTTCAATGAGTATGGATTGGCGGCTGGCTGAGAGGTATCTGTTCTTACTACCTCACTTGTTCGCTACGCGACAAGCAGCATGGTCGCACCTTCTAACCTGAATGCTATTGAGATTTCTTTGTTCTGTAGCGGATTGCTACCTTAGTAAAGCCTGACTGACTCAGAAATCTCTATGGCAAATTCTCCAACATCTAGCTAGACTCCCAGAACCAGCTAAGCTATAGCCCAGCTATAAAGGAAACAGACGTGTAGCACGGAGCACGTTTATTCAATACGTATATCACGGATAAAGTGTTTACAGGAAGGAAACCAGTCATACAACATGGCGGATTTGATAAAACAAATGAGGGTCATTGAGCTGCTATTGGCTGCGTGCTCTTGTCCTCAATCAGTACGCGAAGTTGTACGGCCGCACCTCAAGCCTATGTGTACACGCATGCGATGACGTGTCCCACATTACTCCCCCCCTAGAGCGTTTGTTGGATCCTAAAAGGAGAAAGAAAACGCTCGATTTAAGGACTGTACATAGTCGGCCAGCGAAGAGGGGAAGGTAGATTTTCGGCCATAGAGAAACAGGGTATTGGGTAGAGGTGGGACGGGTGTTGGAACTGCTAAGACGGGATTGTTGGAGTGAGAGGTAGTCGGATTGTGGACTTCGTGCATGCTTGTGGACCTTGCCGGCTGAGCGAGTGAGGCAGTATTTGGTCCACTGACGAGCGTCCTGTTGGATGTACCTCGATATGCAACGATCGGTGTTCAATGTTCTGGTTGAACGGATGTTTGGTTGCGAACAATCCATGGTCAAATCTTCCGGCGTGTGCTTGCCTGACGATTGNTGAGCTTTTGGAGGCATCAGGCGAAGATCATTGACGGCAACGGTGCCTTTTGTTATGAGTCTGGTACCAGTTTAGCTTATTTTGAAAGGGGACCGTGAGGTCATAAGGGCGTTAAAGGGTTAGGTCCGTTCATTTGTAAAATGATGGTACTCTGAACACTTAAGGCAAACTAATTGGTCAAGGACACTTTTAACTTAATCAAAATCGAAAACTCTATAATTTACGGATGTAATGTTATTAAAAGCTCCCTTTTATATAAATCAGAAAGTAATTGGGAACCAATTTTGATTTTAGTGAGCGAAGAAACATATACTGAAAAAGGTAAAACTGAGTTTTTGCTATTTTACACAAAATTTATCACTTCTTGATGACCTTTTACTTTACACTTTAGATGGGGGTTCCGCGAGAGAAGGCAAGTTTAGTACTAATCTTCGCCATTGTTTGCGGCGTCCACTTAACTTAACTTACAGGTGTTAATGCGTAGCCACTTTTAATCAAGTGAATTTTAAGCCACCAAATATGTTTTACTCAGAAATCTTTGTTAACAGTTTGTAAAACTTTAAAGCTTACGCAAGAGATCATTTTGAACTTTAGATAACGAAGCGGAACCACCAGTCCAACGTAAGTGAATT
>UZAE01012328.1:0-25622 GCA_900617975.1 Rodentolepis nana
TTTAAATTTCCCAATTATTCAAAGTGTTTTAGTGTATACCTGTTTAATTTGCCATTTGCATCACAATCATTCTCAAAATAATAAATAAATGCACTAAACTTAATGGCAATTGATTTTAAATTGCTTCTTGTTAACACCAACCAATTAATATTAGCTTTCTGGGGTGTGCGATAGACTTACCTTCACGTGGTGCACCCTGGGCAACGTACACTCATACGGCAAAAAAGTCTATTAACCGGCAGTTGACTTCTGGCTTCTAACTACCACGACCTCCCCCCCCCCTGGTTGTCATATTCGACCCCTTCCACAGTATTCCCCTTACCTTTTTCTCTACCTTTGTGTCTGTACATCTCTTTTACATCTTTGAATCGCTCTTCTGTTCCCCATCCCTCGACTTTCTGCTACTTTGATGAACCTTCCCCCTCTGAAGCCCGAAGCCAGCTAAATGGCTAATGATATCTATCAAAACGCCTGCCATTTGAAATAAATAAATAAATATTAGCTTTCTTAGAGAATTTGTAATAGAAAGTAAATGGAAATAGGGTAATTATTGCGTTTTAACAGTGAGTGTAATAGAGTTTGATATTCCAATTTCATTAATCAAACATCACACATTTTCAAATCAAAATTATAAATCTAATTGCATTCAATCTTTAATAGTATCTACTAAGATTTCAAAAAATGCAAACTCAAATTAATTATCTTAGATGTAAAGAATTATCGCCTTCGTAATAATAATTTTATAAAAAATCTGTTTCATTATTTATGCAAATATTCAATTTTAGCTGACATTACGTTTTCTTATAAAATGGAATGAAATACTTCCTTTTGGAAATATATTGGCGGCATACCAGACATATATCGTTTGAGAACCAGCATTCTGACAACTTTTAAATGTATGCTCAAAACGCGAATGCTCGTGAAAACAAAACAGTTTAGACAACTGATATTCAGCAAAATACTTTCAGACAAATTTTCTCAATTAAATGTATACAAAATGTTATAACAAAAGAGAGGAAAATTGGAGTTTTATTTTCATTGTTAAGTAAGAGCTCACATTTAGAAAAATAAATATTTAGGAAAGTAAATGTCATGCTTTATACACCAATATGTGCCTAGGGGTTCTGTATTTATTAATCTCTTTTTGATAAATAATAAAAAGAGCCTTAGGGTATGTTGCTAAATATATATATTATGGGGGAAAAACGAATGCTTTTTAACCATAAAATTCCATTACTGATATTTGGCATACATCAATTTGGCAGGTATTCTAAAAAATGAAAATAAATACGCATTAATTCGCTGAAGACAATTTGCCATTTCACCCACGGGGGGTGGATTTCACAATTCGTATTTGTAAGGCAATTTAAATTAGTCTAACTTGAATATCTAATGGCCAAATCATCGATTCATTAAAAATTCAATAAACATTCGTTTGGTCAGTAAAACGGCCTATTTTATCTTTCAGCAAATTACAAACAAAAATATTAGAGGTTTACCGTGAAAATTGGCACATGCGTAAGAATTAAATGAGCAAATAGATTGACATCATGGTCCCCATTTAGAACCAAAGAAGTGAGAATTCCTTTTGGAATCTAAACCACAATTTAGTCGAAATGTTGGCATTCCGAATGAATGTGAAAATTCCATCACCAACCACTGTAAAATGTTCCTTTATCCCCATTTATGCGTAATTAATTATTGCTATATTTTTTTTGCTTTTCTTGCAAGATGTTAGTGAAACATTTAATTTTTCCAATAAGAAGGAACGCCTCTCAATAATCAGAAGATTTACAAAACGTGTTTAAATGAGATCGAATCATTTTGGCATCACGTTTACTTCCATTGCATTAAAAACCGAATTTACCCATGATTATCTCTCAGAGTTAATGCATAACAGCACTTATGCCACTAAATATTTCCAGATAATTCATAAAAGACAGCGTTTTATGCATACCATTTGCTGATGCAAGCTATAAATCGAGAAAATATCATCTGGTATTATCTATGAAAAATCCAAGTTTCGCAAATGCGACTACGTTTGTCATTTTAATAATTTATCAGATCACACACCCTTTCTTATCAAAATTTGGTTCTAGAAGAAGCTTGTAAGCCTATTTAGAGGGTTGTCTTCAGCAACTGATCACAATTTGATAGTATGCTTTTACGAAATGAAGTTCAAAACCTTGGCAAGTTTAGGTTAGCTAAAGGAATATCATGGTTAATTGCGAATCGCAATCATTATTGGCCGCTCGTTTATTTTAATAAAGAATGTTTGCTGCCTTCTGACTGATATTGAGCGCATTTTTTCTGGCACGAATGTGTAAATTTCGTCCCATGGACTATTCAGTTTCAGAATGATAACGAAATTAGTGTTAATGAAGTTAACCCCCGCCCCCCCCCCAATTTCTACTGTTGTCGCACAATTGCTTAGTGAAATAAAGAGTTCAGCAATAATTTCAACCTTAAATTGCTAAAAAAGAACATTATATCTTGGATAATGGGATTTGGAACCTTCCTCAATGAATGCCATTAGTTTGGTGCTATCCCACCAATGAGATGACCTCTTTTATTAATGTTTACTAACGCTTCTTGGGACAAAAGTATTTACAATGATATCAAATATTTTATACATTAATAATGCTTATGGTCACGCATGCACGACATAAGTTGTCAGGAAACTAAACACGATTTTGTTCTTCACATCTGTGCTGCAGATCCATGCCAACACTTTCACTCAATTATTTTCCGGACATTCACGTTAAAAAAATACTTATCTAACAGTTAAGTCTAAAAAACAATCCACAAATCTTTCTTAACACAACGTGACTGTCGTAATGCAACAAAAGTGTCTTTGTGCTGTCTATTCTTCGATTTGTCCAAGCTCCTCTACTTTTTTCATCCTTAATCCGGGAAAAAAGAACGAACTAATATAGAAAGATCCCTGAAAAGGTATTTCACCAATTTGTTTTTTTTTGTTAAGATTTTACAAAATTTGCATATATTTCGCAAAATAGGCAAACTATTTTAATCATTTCATTAAAAAAGAATATGTTTGGTTATTTCTTAATTTGCCAATCAAACATAATGAAAATGAAATAAATTAATTGATAAATAGATATTTGATGGATTAAAAAGATAAACTCTGTCCAAAAAGCTCTTTAAAATTGTAGGTGTCATTTCTCATTAAAGCGCAATAATTACATGATGATTCAAGTTTAATTCTACCCAATAACCAACAGAATACGAACCAATCTATAAGATTGTTCAAACTTTCAGTTGCGAACATCAACAGCTATACTACTACAACTTATTCAGAACAAACTTGATTAACATCTAAGCCTGCCCATTAATACAAAGAGTTTATCTAAATTCAGACAAATAAAACCGCTCAAATTTAATTTATCAATTTGATAAATTTTTGCAAAGATAAAAAAACTCAATACATCTCTTTATTCACCCCCACAGCTTTGAGTAATAACCCCTGCTATTCCATCATATATATTCAAAATTGCGCTATAAGCAGTTTCACAATATGCACATTGTGTTCATGTAATATATGATTTGTAGCATTTCATCATAATTTAATTTTCAGCACCTATGTATACGAAGCCCCCAATTGTTGCATATACTCTTGTTATTTCATATGTAACTTTATTATGTATCATGTAAAGCTTTGTGGTTTCTGAGTCAACGATTTGGCATCATATAAGTTGGTTTGTGCAATACTGTAACCGGAGGAGAGGGAATTTGAACTTCAACACCGAGGATATGCAATAATGTTAGCTTATTGGAAATAGTTTGCTTCATTTACTTCGCGCATTTAATTTTATCTAAAGTGCTCTAGATGAACCAAAGTAAATTTAATTACACCCGACACTATTGCATTAAAACCATCTAAATATGTCTTCATTAATATGATTTCATTCGTATTTTGACGTTCTAATTCTTAATGGAGTTTGTTTTAGTTATTTCCATAAAACGATCTAATTAATCTGGATTTATTCTTCCAAATTGTAATATTGAATGCCCGATTATATAAAATCAAACTTTCTCAGAGAAGTGTTTTCTCTTTAATTTTATAAGCCTAACGCAAAAAATGCATTCATTGCTCGAGAAAAGAAGCTGCATCGGAAAAATTTTTCTATGCGAATATATAAGCAATTCACTATCTTATAATATTTAAATTATAAATAATAAATACAATAGGAGTAAACTTGATAAATTTGAGGTCATATTTTACACTCCATGATTAACGTATTATTTTTTGAAATTATTGTTACATTTTTAAAAATGAAGCTCAACGTATTTAGATTTCTTTTTCTGAACATGAGCATTTTTTAGTAGTGAATAAATCAGTTTAGAATTCTTATATTATCTTTACAGACCATAAAAATTATTGATTATCACTGTTTATCAAGAACAAAGTTTATTTTTTTACGGTTAACAAATAATTTTCTAAAATTCCCAAATCAGATCAACCCTTTAGTTAATTAATTAGATAATAGAAGAATTTAAAAATTCTTAAATAAATTTAACGTATCGATTTTGAAAACTTGGAAAGTGCAAAACTACGTATTACCAACAATAATTATTAACGTTTAAAGAGATAATTCGTTTCAAGCCAAACATTTACAATGAAATTAATTAATTCATAACTTAAGAGCATGACACATTTTGCTTGTTTTGAGGGCAATTAAAAGAACGCCTTCCTTTTTTCTTTTAAATTACGTATCGTATGTACAAACAAACACATATATATTGGTCAACAAAGGAAAGGATTTTAAAAATAAAGGTAAGAGTATTTGCACTGAGCTTTGTTGTAGTTTTCGGTCGTTAGAAATAAGTTATATTATGAGAGCTGAGGTAAACATACAGTCATAATGAACAACAAAACAATTTTTAGATGAGAGAACTTAGAGTAGTAAAAAAGAACGGCTTTGGAAACATAGAAGTAATTGTGAGGAGAGAGAAGTATGATAGAGAATGAGATGGCAAGCGCATGGATTAATCCTGTATTCTCCATGTCCTGGGATCTTGCAAAGTCTAAATTGACGCAAAAGAGTACATTTGTAAACCAGTATTCACAATCTTCGTCTAAGAGCACTGTTTAAATAAATTTCAAATGCCTCAAACGTAATTTAAACCGCAACAAGCTCCATAAATAATACTTATAATATTGCATTCAGCACTTTTGGAAATTTTCCCAGATATTAAAATATGCAAAATTTGTCCCATTTATTGTCATCATTGAACGCTTATGAACAAGGCATCAAAGCATATTGTGTAATATCAAATTGTATTTGTTCTCATTATCGGCATAATTATAAAATATTACATAATCTAAAGTCTTCAAATATACTATAGAATAAACTATTTTGACAAGTTAAGGATCCTATTTTTCAAATTTCTAATTTTGCAGTGCGATTTATATTTAAAACCCACGTTCGGGTTTCTTTTATCATTATTGTGTTTACTTACGTTGGATCCAAAAGAATTATCGCATTAATTATGTGTTCAATCGCTACTGTCAATATTACACGTAGAGCTGAATTAGGCAATTTGAGTTTTATTCGATATTTGTAATAAAAATTGATGTGGTTAAGGGAATTTCGCATTAACGTTGTTTGACTTTTAAAAACTTGTTCAGTTAAACTCGTATGAATTGTCTAAGCGTTTCAATAAAAAACAAATAACTTTGTATTTAATATTTTCTACCTTTTATCTACCGAATAGCTTATTTTATGTACTAATAAAAGTTGTTGTCTGATTTTAATTTTATATCCATTTTAAAGCACCCCATGCACAAGACTTAATCAAATGTATTGTAAAAAGCGAAAAATTAACATTTTTCTTACATTGACAAAAATAATGCAGTAAAATTAGAAAGCAAAAACAGGCCGTAAGACTTTTTCAGCTAGTAATACTTCATTACGATCATTTAGAGTTAAAATATCTGCGCAATATTCATGGATTTATTAGAACAACGTTTATTAATCTCTGGTTTAAAAAGATAAATTGGTTAGATTTTTTTAAAAAAATAGAGGGTTTCATGCCTACTGAAAGCATCGTACAAAAAAAATTTAATTAAGTAAGAACGGACTTTAAGGAAACAAATAGATAAAGGAAACATATAGATAAAAAGCGGTTGATAGCACTAAACTTTAACTCAAAATAGAAAAACTTTTTACTGCCAATAAGATATAGACAGCCATATATTCCTAAAAAATTTTGCAACACCTCATTTATCATCATTTTTATTTTAAGGTATTTGGAGATTTATAATAATGCACATTCACTACTTTAAATTAATGTCCAATTTATTAAAATTTAACGAATTTAAATTTTCCTCTTCTTCTAATGTATTTATTTTAAATGGCATGCGTTTTGATAGCTATCATTAGCCCTTTAATTGACTTCGGGCTTCACTGAGGGAAGGTTCATCAAAGTAGCAGAAAGTCGATGGTGGGGAACAGAAGAGCGATTCACAGATGTAAAAGAGGCGGACAGACACAGAGGCAGAGAAAAGGGTAAGATGAGTACTGTGGAAGCGGTCGAATATGACAAGCAGTCGTGCCATGGTATTTTGAAGTCAGAAGTCAACTGCCGGTTTATAGACTTTTTTGCCGTATGAGTATACGTTGCCCAGGGTGCACCACGTGGAGGTAAGTCTATCGCACATCCTCAACTTTTCCTAACGTAGTTTTGTAGAAAAACCGTTAAAGTATAAATTTTGATGACATTTTGAAACAAAAAATTACATCAAGCCAATACTTAGGGCAAAATTGAAGAATATTATTGTTTTAAGAATCGTAAAAATATTATTTTTAAATTAATTTAAAAAATGATACTTTGGTTTAATATTTTTCACCTGCTCTTTACCCTGATAATCTTTTTATCCACTTGCCTTTAATTCATCTTATTTATAAGATTGATAAACCTTAATTTGATTGTAGACATATATATTTGAAAACAATCTCTTATTTACTTTATGCACAAAACGATAGAAAATTAACGAATAATCCAATTTCTTTTAATTTTTTGCATTTATAGTTAAGAGCAAATGGTTCGATCAAATTCAATATTTACGTATTCTCATCGGAAAGGTTTTTCCTTAACCATCACATTTCACGTATTAACTAGCGAAAACATTATCGTTTATCTTAAAGATGAACAAGGAAATGTATACATTAACTCGTTGAATATTTAACCTACCCACAAACATTCAAAACACTTTGGAACCTAATAAAGGTAATTTCAAGGAAACTTTAAATAGTTGACGATGAAATTTGAGAGCAGCAGTATAGGTAATATCTTTTAGCACTCGAGTGAAAAAATCGCACTAAATGTAAAGAATTAAAATGTGCTTAATGCATTTATCACGCATTCATTTTAAAAGGTTCCGCTTCAGTAATGCAATTAAGTCCTTGTAGAAAGGCGTTCCTACATCAATTTATGTGTAAATAATTTCATTTAATCACAAAATAAACTCACCTTTAGTTTGCATTTGGCATATAATTTTACGAAAGAAAACATTATTAATTCATAAATATTCACTGGTGTGATCATTATCCACTCTCTGGTAACTAATAAGTATAGTCACGAGAGAGCTGAAAGTAATTCAAAAATAAACTCTTTCGCCATTCAAGTTCGAACTTATAATCATTGCATTAGTGCCAAGTTACTGCTTCTCAAATGGAACGTTGACCGCTGAATGACTCAATTACAGACTTAGTATCAAGCTCTTATCACCTCAAATCATTTTTAATTTTGAGGGGGAGAAACGGTTTGCTTCAAATCTGCTTATTCACCATTGAAAATGTTAAAATGCATTTTTTTTTGGAAGTAAAAGTGTTTAATTCTAAATAATTACTTTAATCAATAGAATAAATTTAAGGTAAATATTTAAAATAATTTAAAATTAAAATTTAAAATTTAAAAAAATAAAAGTCAGAATAGATGCATATATTTTAACAACTCTTATCCATGTACACATTGCGCATAGATTTTCTTATACCTCAATCGATATTTTAAACTCAAACAAACTGAAATATATGAAATATAGACATAATCCTTAAAAGCCATAAATTTTTCGTATGAAAATCGGTAAATTACCGAAAGGAAAAAATTCGAATTAATGAGAGTTAGTCTAGGGCTGGGAACATTGAAAGTTGGGTTTCCATTATTGCATATTGATTTTTAATTGATTGGTAATGCTAATTTGCTATTATTAATTTATTTTAAGTGAAATATAACAGACATTCAAATGACTCTATTTCATTAACCATTTCCGGTCCATGTTTCCGAATACAAGTAAAATTCGGAGAAGACGCTCAATTAATCTTTTGTCCAAACCCCCTTTCAATTATCTTTAAAATGCAGTGTAAACTAAAGTTGAAGATTTGTGAATTAATCACAAGCATAAAATGAACGATAATTTAATTTGTCTACTAAAAATTACTTTGAGATTTATCGATCCTTTATTCATTATAATAATGATATTCGTCAGTATATTCTGCTTTCAATGGTGTAAATGCTCTTATAATAATTATTATGCAGTGGATTATATGAAACAAAAGTATATTTTATTAATAATATTCTTCAATTCGTTTTAAATAAATAACGCAGGACGACTATTTTTTGACTAAATATTTGTGTTATTCGCATAGTTATATGTCAATATCTCCTCCAGAAATAATTAACTTTGAAGAATATATTCTTAATTTACTACTTTAAAACAGTATTTGCCCTAAATACAAAAGTCATTGATATAATCTTTTCTTTTAATCTTAATTATTCTAGAGAGAATCTTTTGGATCATCTGATACTGAAAGAGTTTAGTCGAATGTATTTATAATTTTAGCACATTTGGCTTAAGAGTAAACAATTGTCCTCCACTTTCAATTCTTACCGGAAGGTGTGTCATCAGAAATCGGAAAGTGGAAATTATATTTGCCAACCAACCAATTTGCCTCTAATCTTGATGTGACTTGTTGTATTATCAACCCTTGCATTTTTATTGCTCCCATTAAAATGGCTCGATGGCTTTGTCCATTTTTGCCGTTTCGTCGTAATTGAAATTACAGAAATACTGACCGCCGACCATAATCAGAAAGCCGGCTTTTATTACTTCCCATAAAAAGTTGGTTTGGGTATGTCTTGAAAACGCAGACAATTAATATGATGAAAAAATATCTTTCTTATACTATACGCGGCAAAACTAGCTGTAGTAATTTCCCAGAATATTAATGGATTTTTTGTTAAAATTGACACTTTGAGTAATCCACTTTACGGGAAAGCTGGAATATTCAAGTCAATCGCTCCGCTGTGTTAATGTGTTATCAGGCCCAATTATTTGTAACCGCCAGACTTAACATGATACGACTTCATCAATTCATCAGAAGAATTTCATTAATAAAAAAATATGCCCTAACGTATGAATCAATTTGATAAGCTTTTTCATGACAAGCATTGGCATCCACCCAAAAAGTCTTCCCAATTCACGGAATTGACTGATTTGCGATATTTACCGAATAAGCGTTCATATGCACAGTTTACGTAAATTCTTTTCAAATGTAAATATAAATACTTAGACTGACTGTTAATGTCCTTGACGCATGAATTTTTCAGTATCACATTTTAGATAAACTGGTGATGAATTTACGCATTAAAAGAATCAAGATTATTTGGTATCAAGAATACTCTTCATAGATGGTAGCTCTTAAGACTCAGTTCAACTGGCATGAATGAATAACTCCAGTTTAACTTGTTATATCTTGGCAATTATTATTCCTTACATTTTAGCAACATATCTAAATTAAATTTTTGTATTAAAAGTTAAAGAATCTTTATTGCCACACCTATCAGACGTAAATTATAAAAAAACAGGCCTAAAATACATCACTGGAGGTCTTGGATGTTTCAAAAAATTCTTCAGGCTGAATTGTGGACAGTCGAATAGAACTGTGATTTCTTTACAAAATTGAGCACCAATTCGAATGCATTTACTCAAATCTGTGTTCATTAGTCACTACTACTGCGGTTTTAACAAAAAATTCTATTATATTTGTATCTCTAAATGCAGAATTCATCTCTCCAAACGATTAAAATAAGGTCAATTTTAATATAAAGTATTTCTACTTTTCTTTTGTGCCGGTATAAAATTTAATCAAAAATTAGAAAGAGCAGAAATGGAGGCACGCGGTTTATTAGTCCATCTTGAACCCACTGGTCGGTATATTATGATTGTAAGTAACGTGAATGTGTTAAGCCCTTGAAAATTAGGACGTTTATAGTTTAACACATTTTTGATATTTGAAAATGAAAAATTATATTGACCTCGGTCTTTGCAGAATTGAATTCTTTCATACGCATTAAGCAAATGAAAGACTCTTCGAATATGCATTTGAGGAAATGTATGAAGTCGAAGTAACCACATCTTTGAGTCATTATTCACAAAATTTTTGAAAAAATTTTCAAGTTTGTAAATAGAATTTTATTGATCCCTTAAGTTCTTTAACGCATCAAAATTAAAAATAGCTTAAGTTATCAAAATATTTAATAATAACCATCTTAAGCTTTTTGAGCCGATGCTTCGTCGAGGTTAATTGCGCAGAAAATTAATTGATTGACATTTAACGCATATTTTGGCTTTTCGCTCATAATTATTCTTTTGAACAAAGTGATCATATTTTATTGATTTCCATTACCTAATTTCAGTCATTTCAATTAAGTTGGTTGAAAAAATTAATTAATTAAATAATATTACGTGGAAGTATTATGTTCTGTTTAAACTACAAGGCATCAATTTGTTAAATTAAAGCGTAAATAGTATTCAACGGAATTAAAAATCGCTTCTATTAACTTTTCGAATTCAAATTGAAATTACAAGCGCAAAAAAATCATGTTAACCTCTTCCTGAAAAATACTCAACTTACATAAACGTTTCGGAAATCCATTCACCCATAGGTTTTGCTAAAATTCGTCTGCAAGGAAGACATCACGAGTCAGTTTGTAATTTCAAAGCGATAAAAGCCAATGGTTAAATCATTATCGGGCAAGAATTCAATAAAATTGAGGGTACTTTAAGACGTCTATGAAAAATCATCAAAACAGGACGACCATAGCACTTTGTAGGCACAAAAAGAAATTAATTTAAAAAAGTTTAAAAAGAACCAATATTATACATTACAGACAAAAGCTTGTAATTAAATTCCAGCAATCTTCGTTAGGCTTTATTATTACAGCACTTGATTTACTAGAATTTTGATGAGCGCACATCTAAAAAGAATTTTATTGCTATGACATCTAATATTGCCCTTCAACATAATTTTTTTCCACTGTGAACGGGAATCGTCAATGTGCTTTACAAACCATTTATGCTTACTGAATCAGTATTTATAGATGTATTTGCTAATCATGATAATACTTCAAATCTACTTTTTTATTTATTTCTAATAGCAGGCATTTTGATAATTATCATTAGCTCTTTAGGTAAATTTGAGCTCCACAGAGGAGAGAAACATCAAAGTTGGAAAATTTCGAGAGGAGGGAAAGAAAAGTGGCCTACAAATGTGAGCGAGACAGACAGACGCAATGGAAGAGAAAATTTAAGATTAGTTCTGTTGAAGTGAACGAATTTGATATAGAGTGTGGGCTCCGTGGTCTAAAAGTATGATTCGCGCTTCGGGTGTGCGAGGTGCTGGGTTCAAATCTCAGCTGGGCCCTCTTGCCAGCTCCTCTTGTGCTTAAACCTACTTGTTAATAGATTTATGTAAAAATGTATTAATACTATTTAGTTAAATTATGCTTTTTTACCAGAACCATAAAACAAGCTTTTAAACTGCAATCCGAACCGACGAATTGATAATTTCCTTTTGCTTTATTTTTTAAAGTAGGAAGACTTTTCTTCAACTTTATATATTGTGCGTTAAATACTCAAAAATGTGATCGAAACTTTCAACCTAACGGCCATATTTTTAATAAAGAGCCTTATTTTCGATTTAATGAATCTTTTCGCCACTTTAAAATGTGTTTAAGACCGTGATTTGGAGAAATTTTTAACTCATTAAGCAATTAAATTCACATTTTGGTAGGTGATTTTTGCAAGTCGGTATGCCAACTCAAGTTCGGAGCAAATAAAGCAGAGCCACTTCGTTTTCAATTAGACTTAAAATGTATCATTCAATGCTAACAAAATTTTAGCCCCATTACTTTAACGAAACAAAATTCAACACTCAACTCAATTTAAATTGGAAAATTGCGAATATTTCTTTCACATATGCGCAATGTCGATTGAGCATTTTATTTCGAAAATTTTATGGATAAAAGAGTTGGTACTGTTTGATTTATGCTATTTACTTGCACATTTACCCTCCTCCCTATTTTTTTAATTTTTTACAATAGAGACGATTAATATTTGCTTACGCTCCAAAATTAAACTTTAGCTTGTAAATAAGTCTTCCTTTTTACAATATTATATTAAATAAAGTGATAAATTACATATTCCAATAAATTTTTATAAGATTAGAACTGCCTGTCAGCCAATTATTCATTCAAACTGTATCCCATTTTGAAATTTACCAATTTTAAAAAACGAATATTTTGGCAAACTATCTTTATTTCAGCAGAACTACGAATTAAATTTTCAGTTTTAATTGACTTAACTGAATTTAACATAGTTTATAATCCCTATTTCTATAAAAGTGCCCACAATTTTAAAATTTTCCGCATCGGTTTCTAGGAAAGTGCAAATAAAAATTTGCGATTAAGCCAATGCCCTATTTTTGTGGCATCATGCATTATTAAAATATTCCAAATGGAAAATCGCTCAGCTAAAAGATGAGGATGCGCTTGCTTGTATTGAATGAAGAGGTAAAAGTACAAATTTAAGCATATTAAGTATTTCCAAAATTTAAGTAAGTGCTGTTTCTTAAGCTAAAACTTCTCTTTAAGTAATTTAGTAGAGAAAGAAAGTTACATATTCTTTAGTTCAACATGTACAGTGGAAATTGTTCCCATTGGTAACGGCCAATAGCTATTTTCATAACCAGAAAATTTAGTATGACTTAAAAATTAGCAGGAATAAATGTTTGAAATTCGAAACTAAGTTAATTTGGAAAAGTAAATAAGATAAGTGAAAAAGTGGAGTACAGACTTGAAAGGGACTCTGCCAGTTTTATCCTTGAACTATGCTTACTGAGCTGCCTTTGTAATAAAATTATGCCAATTTAATTTTAAATGATTGATCCCTCAGTTATGGAGGGGGGGGGGGCTAAAATGGAAATAAAATTGAGCGGCAGAAGATCAGGACACACATCATCAATCCCTATAAAAAGTAACAAAATGATGCAAATTAAATCTTGAACTATTTTTTTAGTTTTATTCAATTTTAGGTTGTTGAATAATTGCCATTTTAAATAGTTACAACTTTAGAAATTAAAGTCAAAGACAGAGGCATGTATGAAAATAAAGTTCTACCATAATTATTTCACCGAATTTATAAAAGTTTTTTTGCCAGAGAATGAAAAGTTTGTCGTCCTAAATAATAAGGTATCGGCAAAGGTCATCTTATGGGTCATTTGCAGGAAAACTGTCGTAAATGATTCTATCAGTGCTGGTTCTTCCAATCGCAGCAGAGAATCCTTGCAAGCTTCTTTCGAAATCGCTCACTGGAAGCCAAGTAGGCAAAAAAGTTTATTGCATTGTTGGTAAAAATGAAGATTACCAGAAATTGCTTTATCTCTATTGGTACTGAAAGGTGTTTGTAATCCGAGACGAGGGTTAAAATAGTTCCTGGAAGCGTACAAACAACATGCACCACAGTCAGAGCCGTTAATACCTTAATAACATCTTCTGGCTTTCTCTTTCGTCGTTCCTGTCTTGAAGATACATTTTTTGAGTGATTTCTTTTCTCCCCGTCGATCATTGAATTCGGCATGAGTTCAGAATTTTTATCGGCAACTTCACTCTCCATATTGTCAGTGTTGGTATAAGTTCCGGGTGTAGGAGAACTGGCAAGCAAAATGGACTTGTTAATTTTTGTTTGTCGTTTATTTATAGTTGTTTGGAGTAAGCGACGCTGTCTTTTCAATTTACAGTAAATATACAAATTGCAGGAAAAGAGAATGATGTATGGGATGACGGCAAATGTAATGAAGTCAATCTTTTTAAATACTTCCATAAATTTATGGTATTTGGCAATGGTCTTGCAGGCATGGAATGTTTCGTCTGATGCACCAGTTATTTCCAAGAGACCCATCATAAATAAGTGAATGCCATTCTTAATAGAGAGAACAAATGCGAATGTAGCCATTCCAAAGCACACCGACTTGATGGAAGTAAAAGTGTTTGCATGGTGAGGAAATGCCACGACAAGAAAACGCTCGACTGCGACAGCGCAAAGAGATCCAACAGCAAAATCTGTGAAAAATGCAAAGGCAAACACATGTACTTTACATATTAAGTCGGAATAGTTCCTAAAATCGAAACCAAGTACTTCGTTGGACCAATATCGTGTTACGCCGGTAAGTAGGACGGCTGTATCAGCAGCAGCGATTATGACCATAAGAATCCGAGTAGTTATTCGGTTTGTCTGATCAGTGGCCATAATATAGCCACTGATAGCATTTCCAGGAAGCCCAATAATCAGGAGAAAGCTGGTATATATTTGAAGTCCAAGTTTGAAAAATATTGTTGGATTCTCGATGTCTGTTTCATTTGCAGTAGACATTATGAGCACTTATGAACAGCACATCTCAGAAAAATGCGAGATAACTGTGACTTAGTAATTGAAGCACTTTAAGAATACTTCCACATTTCTAATTGGCTGTTGCCAGTGACCGTCTAACGGGATTTGCCAATGAAGCGACTCGGTTGGGATAGAAATCTGATTAGCCAGCAGCTGTATCGTACTTCAATCAGTCATACGCGAATAAGACAGAAAATATTTATTCAGAATGATATTCATCCATATTTATATTCATTATTGCAAAAAAATAAATTTAAGGGGTAGTGCTGATAAAAGTGGTTGCCTATCAATTTTTTTACACTTAATTATTTTTTTTTAAAAATTTATATATCTTTATCTCCTCATTTGAACCCCCTCCCATCCGTCTGTTTTCTGACATCATTATTTGTCTTAGTTTTCATCACTTTGTTTTAAGTCTGAAAGTTACATTCAATAGTTCTTCTGGTTTGCACAATCTCGTTTTGACCTATCCAAATTTGACGTGATTGGACCTGATTAAAAATATGGTTAGAGAGTCAAGTATTGAGCTACACCGTTAGTAAAGCCAATGTTGGAAGTTGTATTAGTTTTGTTTATCATTGTGCATTTGTGGTTAATTGTATAAATTACCGATGGCAGTCATAATCAATTAAAGTAAACCCTATAGTTATTTCTCTTAATAGGGAAGAATATTTTAAAGACAAATAAAAATTCCGTTTCTCAAAAAGGAGACTGTTTAGGACTTACCTCCGCGTGGTGCACCCTGGGCAACGTATATTCTTACGGCAAAAAGTCTTTTAACTGGCAGTTAGCTTCTTACTTCAAACTATCATCACCTTACTCAATGCCATATTCGACTATTTTCACAGTACTCACCTCACGTTTTTTCTACCTTTGTATTCGCCTCTTACATCTTTTAAACACTCTTCTGTTCCTCCTCTCTCAAATTTTTCAATTTGATGTTTCTTCCCCTCTTTGAAACCTGAAGTCAATTAAAGGGCTAATGATAACCAACAAAACCCCTGCCATTTGATGTGAATAAATAAATATTGAAAAACAAGTTTACTTTGTAGTTCATGTTTTTTACATTTCACATTTGCTTAACCTTAGAGAAGTCACATTTATAACAGATATGACGCTATTCCTGATGATTTCCTTATTTTAGTATATCCAGATAGTCAATGATTTAAAAGATTACAGAAACATTTACGTTGGTTATGACCTAAAATTTACATTTATATATTCTAAATAAAAGAATACTTCAGTTCTTAATGATAGGCAAATGCCAAATGCATCAGTGACAAAGGTAAATTTCCAAGCCGTAAGTTCAAATATTTATTGTAAAATGCCAATTCAAATCTAGATGGAGGCAATAAAATGAATTTATGAAACTCCTAGCGCTTCCAGACGGAACCAATCTACAGTATTTGGATTAAAAGCTATTGTTATTTTAAGGAAATTAATTATTCGGTTTGGTTAAAGCAACACTTGAAAAATTTTTTTTCATTCTCTCCTTAATAATTTATGTAAATAACATTTACCTCATTTACGGTTTATTTTTGATCGTTTAAATTTCTAAGGAAGCATCATACGAGAGCGTATAGATGAAGAAATGAGCAATAGATGTTTTTTCTTGATTAATCATATAAAAAGTGGCTTTTAACGATAATTATGAATTATTGGTTTTCTGACAGGCTTCCTCGAATGTACTTTAGAAGCCTAAGACAAATGTTATTAAGTGGGTTTGTGGGCTTGCTTACTCACAATTCGTCAAAATACCAAGTTCAAAGGACTATCAAGCACATGCATATGCATTTTAAGTGTGCAGTAATACTTTCTGTAGCGTTGTAGTCGAATTCTGTTTAAAATATGCATTCCTCCCTCCTCCATTAACTACTAACCAATGCGTCATCTGCAACAATAAAAGCAAACTCGGACTTATAGCATAAAATTAATCTGGTGAAATCTATTGATCTACCTAAAATTCCAATTAAGGGTGTGTGATAGACTTACCTCCATGTAATGTAACCCAAGCAACGTATTCTAATATAACAAAAAAGTCTATAAACTGGTAGTTGGACCACTGACTTCAAACTACCATTACCTACCGTTTGTCACAATCGACCCCTTTCACAGTACTCATCTTACCTTTTCCTTGCCTTTGTGTCTGTCTGTCTCTTTTACATATTTGAAACACTCGTCTGTTCCCCCTCTCCAACTTTTCTCACATTGATGTTTCACCCCACTGAGAATCCCGAAGTCAGCTATTTGAAATAAATAAATATTCCAAATAGGTTAAATAGCATAGATGCTTGTGCGATCAGTTTTATCATATTATCTATGAAATGTAACAACGCTTATTAAGAAGAATATAATTTCGAAATTGGCGAATAATCGTAAGATAATTAAATTTCGTTAATTAATGTTGATTTTATTATTAAGTTAATATATGATCTGTTGGGAAGAAAAACATGAAACTGTAAATAGTCAAATAGGAAAATCTGTCGATTTTGCTAAACAATGTCAGATGCAGTCATCAATCTGGCTCATATAGACTAGGCAGTACAAGTTCCAAATTCCGTTTTACGCACAGAGCTATTTCGAGGCCGAAATATGTGCTTCGGAATAATCAGCATGGATAAAGGTCTCCATTGTATATTTGACTATTGTAGCGATATTCCTGCTTATCTTTCAAAAAAAGTAACATTTAAAAAGTCATATAAGCACAGCAAGCGTTTTCACTTGTAATTATCTATGCTGGGTATTTGCTTTAAAAAAAAGAACTCAATGATATGAATATTTATCTAAAACGAAAAAATGTGCTTAAGCTATATGATTTCAGTATAACACAGCCTCAAAAACTTTATTATTGGAAAAAATCGAGCGTACGAAATTCAACTAAATTACTTCTTAAAAAACACACTTTATCGCTTATCAATTCAGTGTATTTTTCCATTCATTTATTAGAAAAAATAGATGGCCAAGCTTTTTTAGTCACTTATAATTTTCTTTAAATGCCACCTTTTGATGTTAAAGAATCAAAAAAACTTCCAGTTGATAAATAACAATTAATGGCTAGTTTATTTATAGAAGCGTGCTTTCGAATGCATGAATTAGAATAATATTCGATAAATCCTATCCATGGTTAGTATGTGTAGTAGATAATTTGATAAATGGGGAAAATTATTCCATACATGAAATTGGGATTAAAAATTGCTTTATCTCACGAAGGTTTCCTTAGGAGAACGTCGTTGGGCCTGATCTCGAACTTAAGTAAGATATTCAGTAGTGTTCCTCATAAAACATTTCTCTCATTGATATAAAATACATCAAAAGATGAAGTTGGAAAATCTTAGTGCCACTTCAATCCTATAGATAATATAAGTAACTTTCTTGATATTTATTAAAATATCCATTGTTCCATACAGCATTATCTTTGTTCAAGTTCCTTTAAGTCTAAGTGTACACTTTTAAAAATGTTGATGGCTTTTGACTATAAATGTGTAGCAAAACTAAGTATTTCACTATCGTTTTAAATGACCCGCTCAGGAAATGTCAATGGGTTAGCTCTCCTACGTACTCTTTAAATCATCATATTCAAAATGAGGTTTAAGTTAAGGGGAGGGCGGGACTTTGATAGGCAACTTTAACTTTTCTCATGCGTATTTAATAATTAGTTAAACAATTTAGTTTTGTATATGAGTTCAAATTCATAAACCGCCATTCCAGCATGTCAAAACCAGAAAATTTTAATTAAAACCAATGCGCAGTCACTAGACACTATATAAAATATCAATTTTACTTCTAATTACTAATTAAAATATTGCCTTTAACTTTGTTCAATGTCTTCTTGTCTGTGAATATTGCTTGAAATGACGTTTTAGCTATTGCTTTGAATTATAAAATGAAGGTATTTAATTTGGGTGACATTTGGGAGTATAAATTTAGGTTTTCTTTTATATGTGGTAAACATGACAGGTTCAAGTTGAAATCAGAATAACAGTTTATTTAAAAATATTATTTGAAAAATAAATTTATGAGGATATATTTCATGATTGGCTGGTAATTCAGTTTGTAGTAATCACGGTAACTTTTAAGTATTTACTTGGGTTATTGTTGATTACTTACTGTTATTAACAAAATACTATTGAAAACATGATATCTTTAGCATGCTTTAAAGAAATTAATTTATAAAACACTGTGCTGTTTAGACACAGTACTTATATTTACAAACATTTTATTACGAATGAAATCCAAGGTATTCCATATTAATATTTCTGAAGCCACTTTCCAAGGAATCTATTTAGAAACGCTTTTTTTCCTATTTCATTTGGTGTTATCTTTGGAATATACAGCGACTGCAACAAAACATGTTTAATTACTGTGTATTTAAAACTTTTGAGAGTAATTAAATGCTACAAGCACGCCTGCATGCAGTTAAACTAACATTAAACATAACATTGTTTTGTCAAGAAGATATGTTTTTAATGCTTTATCATAATTAAATCATTGTTTGGCTTTATATTGGATTTCGCATTTCATGAGTCGAACTTTAACTGATTCAATGTTTCTTTCGTATTAAAAGCAAATGATTTTTCCTGAAAATTGCCATTAAAGAGCTACAGAAATAATTTACTACAAGATAAAAATTTGTCCCATTATGGAAAATTTTTAGTAAAATAAACCCAAGCGTGAAATCCAGTTTGATTTCTAATTTACTTTTTAAATCACACATATAAGCATTTTGTAAAACGGTTTTTACCATTTTGAAAATATTTTTTAAATAACATTATTTAAGCGATTTGTTTATGTCTACATTTACTGTCAAGTTTTGAAGAGCGTTATTTTGTTTGCGTATCAATAGAATGACAACTTACTTGATACTAAACCTTGAATACTTAGCCAGAATAAAACCAAATTTGATTTAAGCCATCAAAAATTTCTTCCGGATTTAAATTTAATTAGCGTTCGCCGCAAAATGTTTATCAAAATGAGCGATTTTTAAGGTTGTGGTGAAATAATATCAATTAAAAAATAAATCCATAAAATTGGCATAAATGAATCATTCGGCCCTGTTATTTCGTTCTAGGTGCTGCATTGATTAAAACGTGGAAGTTTTCATGTTTTAAATAATATCATATATATATATGCTTTTAATTAATTAACAAGAATGATTCTCGCAATCTTTTAAAAGGCATTAATAGAATGACTAATAAAAGCCTTTTATAATTTAAAAATACAAACTCAAGCCAATTTTACATCTTGAAATAAATGCACGCACAATTACGTCCATTTTAATTGGTCAAAACAGTATTACTCCAATATATATTACAGTCAACCAGAAATTACGTCGACCTTTAGAAGAAAGTACTTTGGTGAACGTTGATCTCATCTTTCAGTTGGCAGCCTTAACTATTGACTACTGCGCAGAGGAAATTGTACTTTAGGCCAAATTAATATCCTTCTACATTATCTTCGTTCCACTTTTGTGCAACGAGCAACACTCTGGATTAATTACTCATTTATTGCTGGAAGTAGGACTGGTCTATTTACGGTTCGATCTCTAATGTTTGATTGTGCTGTGCCATAGATAAACCAAGTTTCGACACAATTGACATATGTATTATCGTTTACCTATGCGTCAAAGTTGTAACATTTTTATTTTTCTTAATTGTTGAAATGTTTGTCAATTCAAATATGATATATGAATCGCGTCATACGCAGCATATATATATATATATATTTATACGTTTTAATTTGTCCACAAAATTGTCAACAGTTAGTTGGGCCAGATTTTAATGAGGTTTGGAGCAATTAAAATTTAGATTTTTAAATTTGTTTCTAACAAATTATATTATCTTACAACTTCTTTGCGCTTAGTGTAGATGAAAATGTAATTTGCCGGTTCTAGTTTTTCCCCAAATTAAGGAGTAATTTCTGCAACCTGCAGTTATGTTTCATATTTATTTTGTATAAACAAATTTTCTGCAAAGTCAGAGAAATATAAACAGAATTCTTGAATTGAGTAATAATTTACTTCTCTTATATTAAGAATAAAATAAAAAATAATTTTTAGTCACAAACTTACAAATTTGGGTGCACATAATTGGCTGTTATTTTTTTCCTACAATTGCCAGTATTAAAATGAAAATAATTTTAATAAAGTGAGCTAGTTCCCTTATGAATGTCTTTCAGGTTAGCGTGCTGGTCTCGCTCATGGTTAATGTTCTCGTTTTGTTATTCTATTGTAATTACCTTTACGCTCTAACGATCTTTTTCAGTCATTAATTATCAGCGTTTAACCGTTTTTCTCCAGACAAAGACCATAAAAGCGTGTATTTTGTCTCTTTTCAATTCCCAGTACATGGGAATAGGTGCTCTCAGAGTAATTTAAGCCATTTAGTTTTGTGGAATGGTTCAACTATCTAATTGGTCCTTGAGTGCTCAAAAAGCTCTGTGCGCTCAATACACTTCCTTGAAGCATAATTTTGAGTATTTATAGGTTGGATATGAATAGAAATTTCTTGGGAAGTTTCCATGTTCCTGGAATATACTTTCTGTAAATAAGACGAATGATTTGCTTCCATCTTGCCATAAGTCAGTGCTCTTTTTTTCACTTTAGGACATCCTATAGGTTTGGAATATTGGTCTGATTTAGCCGATCAATATCCTTGGAATTTCCGAGCATATGTCAGTGTAAGTAACAATGATAAACAAGAGAAAGAAATCGATTGAAAGGAGAAAGACATTTCTACCATAACCATCTTCAATCCATACAAGATGCTTCGAGTTACGATACAAGAGAAGGCAATTAATTAATTAACTTCTTTAAACTGCATGTCAAAACGTGTATGTATATGAAGAGCATATTTTCCCGATAGTGTTGCCAGGGGAAATTTTCTTCAACTGACTTTTCATTTAGCACTTCAACATCCTTAATATCGCCTCAGGAAATAAATATGAGTACGATAGATCACCTGTTTGCTTAAGGTCATTCATTCCAATTTCCTGTCGACGTCAAAGTGCGATTCCAAATTCGAAAATAAAAGCTCGTGAGATCACCACAGACTGTAATGAGTACGATTAATTCAGGTTAACTTAATTGTATTTGGCAATATTTTCATGAAATAAATTGATATTTTTTCGTGCCAAATAGCTATGGTGAAATTGAATTTCGGTTCTTTGGCCTTAAATTAGTCATTAAGTTGTGGCGTTTAGATTAGATTCTTCATTCTAATCTGTCAATATGAATATCCAACGCACCGTTTGGCTGTGAGAGGTAACATTTTTAAATAGAAAATGTGTATATAACTTATACTCAACCTGAGCCCTTCCCTTGAGGTATATAATTACTGGAAAGACGTAATTTATTTCAGAAAAAAAAGAAATTGTATTTAGCTGTAAAATTACCATTACCCTTAATGATATTAAAGTTTTAAATTACTTTTTTTGATGAACCTAAGTATTAAACAGTGCAATTCATACCCTGCGTCTTCTAAATTAAAAGTCTATTAATTCCCTTTAAAATTATATTCACCGTTCTTTTATGCTCATTGGTACGCAGTCATCTAATAGTAGTTCCTACGAGTGTGATTCATTGTCAACATCAAATACTTGAAACACTTTAGGACCACTTCATCCTAGTCTTTTCTTGTGACTATATTAGAACGTACGATTTTTCCAATCATGTTTATATTTTTGTGCTTGTATATTTTCAATAGCACCTCCTGTAAGGAGTAGGGAAGTTTGGAAAAAAAATTGTTCTGTTAATTTGGATTAAACGATCCTCCTTTCAGGTGTCATTCGATTTTAATCTCTTTGTTAACAGCCCAAAATTAAAAACGTCAACTTTCTTCCCCAGCTGAACATGTTTGATTGGTAGATTTTGGTATTAGTGTCCTACGCAAAAATATGGCGTCTTGGTATTTGGTACAATTTTTGGACAGCCCTCTTAGTTATTAGAAGGCATTGTTAGAGTAATAAGTGTTAAGCACACCGATTTAGGATAGGGATTAATGATAAATTTCACCAGTGACAGTTCCGATATCTAGAGCAAGCAATAATCTGTGCAGACCAAAGTGCAATATACTAACCACGACATGATTCCAAAGAAAAGAAAAAGATAGAAGCGTGCAAACTGGAAGTAAGGTAAGCATGTGAGTGAGAGAGAGAGAGAGGAAGTGCACGGACATTTTTTAATAAATCACATAGGCAAGGACGGCCTTGAGGATAGAAGTGTAGGTGTACTTTTAGCAGGGTATTTATGGAAAAAATGAGAACCAATAAAGCTATCCGGATATGACAGGTAGGCATTTGATTCATGCGCCTAAAATGTGGAAAAGTCAGCGGTTTTCCAGAATGATTTATTCCCAAAAATGCATAGAGTCATATTCAACTTCCTGGTTCCAACTTTTAAGGAACGGATTTCGTTGGTTCCGTGCCTTTCTCTCTCTCTCTCTCTCTGTTTAAGTACATAACTATGTTGTTGGTAGTTTCACCGAAATTGATATGCCAGACTGGAATTTTAATGGATAATTACGACCCTCATATATTATGTGTAACCCAGTTCAAAGAATTCGATTTCCTTATCAAGCGTATGCAGCTAATTGGAGTATTTTCTCTCTTAATTGATACTTGGTGTAAAACTGAACCATTCCAATGTCTTTTTCAAATGGCAGGCGTCATGATGGTTATCATTAGCCCATTAGTTGACTTCAGGCTTCACAGAGAGGAGGAGGGACATCACAGTGGTAAAAAGTCGAGAGGGGAGGGGGGAACGGGAGAGTGTTTCAAAGATATAAAAAAGGCAGTGGGGTGATGGTAGTTTGAAGAGAGAAGTCAACTGCCGGTTAATAGACTTCCCATATGAGTATACGTTGCCCACTAATAAGGTTATTTGTGGGTTGTGCGATAGACTTACCTCCACGTGGTGCATCCTAGACAACGTAATCTCAAACGTTAAAAAAAGTCAATAACTCAGCAGTTGACTTCTGAATTAAAACTACCATCACCCCACTGTATATCACTTTTGTGTCTGACTGTCCCTTTTATATCTTCTGTTTCCACCCCCTTTGACTTCCGTGACTTTGATGTACCTCCCCTCTGTAAAGTCTGAAGCCAACTAAGGAACTAACAATAACTATCATAAGGAATGTCAGTTGCAATAAGTAAATAAATATTCTCACTAGTAAATAGCACACATGCAAGTGATTATTGCGTAGAAATTAGCTTTGAATGATCTTGAATTCGAAGCAAAAAGACGAATTCGGACTTATAAACAAATATGGAAAAGGAGTCTTCACACGCCCTACCGTACTATATATTACATGCTTAAGTCAAGTTATTGGGTTGGCAACTAACTCATTGCCGTTTTTGTTGACGGATTCACTCTATACTTTCTTTTGTTTTGTTAACGTGGCCAGAGCATCTAACCTATATTTTTTTCTTACTGTATGAGCTTCTAGGTTAATTAGTAAAAAATTTTTTTTGTTTAGTTCTTTAGTTTTGTTTTTACCCCAATTTAAAAATGAAAGAACAGGACGTGCACTTCCCACACATTTTATTGTGTTACTTCCGAAAAGGCAAGAACGCATCGCAAGCACAAAAGAAGTTATGTGCCGTATATGGAGATGAAGCCTTAAAAGAAAGGCAGAGTCGAAATTGGTTTGAAAGATTTCGTTCCGGTGATTTTTCACTGAGAAATTCACAACGATCTGACCGCCCAGTCGAAGTGGATGAAACCCATATCAAGGCCATTATCGATTCAAATCGTCACAGCACAACACGAGATATTGCAGAGAAGCTCAATGTGTCGCATACATGCATTGAAAAAAAAAATGAAAAACCCTTGGTTATGTCAAGAAACTTGATTTATGGATCCCTCACCAGTTAAAGGAAATTCATTTGACGCAACGGATTGGCATCTGTGATTCGCCGCTACTGAAACGCAATGAGAATGATCCATTTCTGAAGAACCTAGTTACTGGCGGCGAAAAGTGGATAGTTTATAACAATGTTACTCGCAAGAGACCATGGATGAAGCAAGATCAACCAGTCCAAACAGTATCAAAAGCAGAGATTCACCAAAAAAAGATTATGCTGTCAGTCTGGTGGGATCACAAAGGAATTTCGTATTTTGAACTCATGCCGCAGAACCAAACGATAAATTCAAATGTGTATGTTGAAGAACTCGAAAAACTGAAGGATGCAATTGAAGATAAGCGGCCGGCATTATCAAATCGGCGGAAGGGTGTTGTTTTCCATCATGATAACGCAAGGCCCCACACATATTTGGTTACTCGGCAAAAATTATTGGAACTGGGTTGGGATGTTTAGTTACACCCACCATATAGCCCTGACCTTGCGCCTTCGGATTACCATTTGTTTCGTTCCATGCAAAACTCTTTAAATGGTAAAATTTGTAACAACGCGGATGATGTCGGATCACACCTAATTCAGTTTTTTAATAGCAAAGACCTGACATTTTACGAACGGGGAATTTTTACTCTGCCAGAACGATGAAAAAAGGTCATCGACAAGAACGGCCAATATCTAATTGAATAAAGTTATATTTTTAAATAAAGATTCCGAATTTGCCTTCTTATTTGAAATCGGCAATGACTTAGTTGCCATCCTAATAGTTTTCATTTAAATTTAAACTTACACCGCAAGCTGGAAATAGTGAATCTATGCCCTGATTAACTAAATATCCTTATTAGAGAAGTTTCCCATCTACTTGGTCTCGTTTTTTATATCCGAGATTCCATTACTGATACAGTGCGTGACCTTAGAGAGGCAAATGTAAACGCCGCGGAACATACCTGAGACCTTTATCCCAAATTGAACTTTCACTGATTAAATCAGGATCACTGTATTTACCTTAACCTTAATTAGG
>UZAE01012328.1:27026-46057 GCA_900617975.1 Rodentolepis nana
TCAAACAATCGTTTTCCAGTTTTTTCTTAAATCTCCTTTCCATGAGACTAGATCTGCTAGTTAATTGGACATATATGCTTTGTCTATTGACTGCATTCCATTATTTTGTCAAAGTGGCCTTAATGGTTTCAGTTTTGATTAAACCGAGCGATGTCGTGAACATGTGCATTATCCATTCTCTCCAGATTATTTAAATTATTGACGCTCAATTTTTTGAAAATTTCATAATGCAAACGTGTCTTTACTTCATTTGATTCTATTATCTACTCGAACAATATTATCTTACCTATTATCGATCTGAGGTGACGAAATGAATTTCCATATTGAACCATTATACAATTATATTTATGTTACCATATGCAACTAATAATAAGCAAATAAAATAAATTTCTTCCCGAGGGGTTAAAAAATCTTTCCAAAAGGAGGTTTAAGTAATTTTTATTAGTAATTAATGAATTGCACTTGTCTTTCCGGATAAAGTTTTAAATTACATCTTCTTTTGTGGTAGTTTAAATTTAACGAAAATATCCGACGCAGAATGAAATCAATTATCCAATCGGACTGTGTATTAGTCATGCACGTTCTTAAATTTCACTATGAATTACCTCAAACTTTGCTTTCATTTGCTTACTTATGCTAGATCACTGTCGCCTCCTTGCCATGCAATAAACTATTAGGCAAATTCAGGCACGTCAAATTGGGTTAAGGTTAATTCAGGTAAAATTATCATACGTAATGAATACTGGACCAGTACGCGGTAGGCATGGTTTGGAAAACATGAAGTGGATGACGATCAAGAGATTCCTATCATTTTTGAAATATGTTCTTAAAATTTACTTATATCAAATGACAAGCTTTATGATGGTTATAATTAGTCCTTTATTTGACTTTTGGCTTCACAAAGAGGAGGAGGAACATCAAAGTCATAAAAGTCGAGAGAGGAAAGAAAAGAGCTATTCACAGATGCAAAAGCGACAGACAGGCACAATGGCAGAGAAAAAGGTAAGTTGAGTACTGCGAAATGGGTCGAATACGGCATACCGTGGGGTCATGGTAGTTTGAAGTCAGAAGCCAACTGTCGATTAATAGACTTTTTTGCCTTATGAGTATACGTTTCCCAGGGTGCACCACGTGGAGGCAAGTCAATTGCGCACCCCATGTTCTTAAAATAAATGTGTGTATAGTAATGTTATAGCATCGCTTTTGGGGGTCCCCCAGTATATATACAACGAGAAGTCTAAGGTGTTTGCCAGGATGTCAGCCCTATAGCCCTTGCAAAAAGATGACTTTAAACCGACAGAATTGTGAGCCAACAGGGCAAACTTCTGAATCTTAATTTCATGCTCAACACTTGTCAACATTCGATCAATGGATGATATTCCAACGTCATATCCTGTATTCAAAATTTCGGAAAGATAGGAACGTTCTTATTAAGTTAAGATTCATCTCAATTAAATCTCTTGATTTGTGAGGTTCCTCTATAGTATCAACTGACAAAAAATAGAATTCAGAGAATTTTAAGTGTGATATAAAAAGCGAATATTCAGTGGCGGTGAACGAAAGTGGTACGATTTTTCCCGCCTTCCTGATAAACTGACAGTCAGAAAATAGTGAGTATCTAGGTAACACTAGCATGCTTAAGTGAATAAATCTTGCTATATCGCAAAACAAAATTTTTGTTAAAATCTGAATTTTGGCTCTTGAATGACTATAGGGACTAAAGATCCTCGAGGTCATTATCATACTCTGTAAGTGGGTTTATTATGCTTGCATGGTGTATATATATTATATGGCAATTCAAATGAGTCTTTTGCATAGGCAGGAAGAATTGCAATTTTTAATCTATTTTATGAAATGATCTCAGTTGTACAAGGGAACCATTCGATAAAAGAAATCGGCATATAAAACTACATAACTAAAAATACACAAAGAAAAGAAAGGCATCTGTTGGCATGAAGACGAAGATAAAGTAGAATAGAAAAGACCTAATTATAGATATCGTTAATACTATCAGAGGATATGGGGTGTGCAGAACGGCAGTTTGATTGCCTAATATTTGGCACTTAAAAGAATGGATTTAAGTACACTTAGAGAATGGGCAATGTATAAACAAGCCAACGTGCTTCAGTACGATCTTCAAAACCTTTTTTTGAAGTTGAAATAGTCTAAATTTAGTTGGAAAAGGCCACCGATGTTGAGGCACACGCCCCCGTAATTTCCACTTTTATGATGTGTCAAGTATTAGGCAAGTAACAGAGAAATGTGCGACTTCTGAAATCTCATCATACAATGTCTCTAAATTGCCAAATCCATTATACTCAGAGTCAGAAATCGAACACCTTACCAAATTATTTGAATTGGGTGTGCTTGAAACCTATTTCAATTAGCCACAAGTGTTAATTTATGGATTCGTATTCTCTACGATATACACTGTGTTTAAAACGAATGAGAAAATGCAGTTTTATTAATTATTTGCCAGCTGAAGGGTTGATTACCATCGAAGCAATAAATGTACAAATTTTATTGATGCGTTTCAAACAATCTTTTTTAAATGAAATTTACGCTGAGTTCATTCATATTAAATCAAAATCACATTCTATGCAAACAAAAATATTTCCAAGGGCATTAATTTAAGTAAACTATTTTTTTCCAAACATCTATTTTGGTAAGTTCTTCTCTTTTTAGGGTTCACAAAAGATTTTAAAATAACTAGCTTTAAAAATGATCTTCCTTATTTGTGCAAAAATTGCAGTTTCTCACGCAAACAGCGTTCATATAGAAGTTACTATTGAACGTTTAAGCAATCGGGTGAATACTACAAATATCAAAAAAAAATACAAAGTTTAATACAATTGTTTTAATTTTCCAGTAAAAAAGGTTATGCATTTATATTTGACTTAAAAATTGTTCCAAAATACTCCGGATTGCATAATATTGAGAAGGCAAATTTGTATATGTTGCTTCAGCGCCAATTTATTGATCGAAATTTGAAAATAAGTATAAAAGCTCTCAACTGGAAGTAAAGTCATTCGTGTAAGCTTGACTGCATATGGAGATCTTGCCATTTATTCAATTTGCCCTCAGATTCTTTGATCATGATTGAGATGAAGATGTCAAAGTGATGTCTTAGGACAATTTTAAGATGATGTTTTCCATCTGTGTACCAAGTCTCAATAATTTGAATTTTAGAACGCACCTAATAACCAACCTATATACTCTAAATATTAATTTTTATGGTCAATCTTCACGATTTCTTCTTAAAGTTATTTATTTATTTATTTCAAATGGCAGCCCTTTTGATAATAATCATTAGCTCTTTAGTTGACTTCAGGCTTCACCGAAGGGGGGGAACATTAAAGTGAGAAAAATTCGACAAGGGAAAAGAAGAGCGATTCACAGATATAAAAGAGACAGACAGACAGACACAAAGGCAGAGAAAAGACTAGATGGGTACTGTGGAAGGGATCGAATATGACCTACAGTGGGGTCATGGTAGTTTGTAGTCAGAGGTCAACTGCCAGTTAATAGACTTTTTTGCCGTATGAGTATACGTTGCCCAGGGTGCACCACGTGGAGGTAATTCTATCGCACACCCCTCTTCTTAAAGTTGTGAGGTCGATCATATCCGTTTTACGCATTAGTATCTTTACTAATGGTGAGCTTCTAGAGACGACAGGCAAAGGATTCTAGAATTAACAGACCCCGTTTAACTTAACTTTAATCTTATTGTTATTTATAATGGGCAAACATGGAGTGTGAGATTGACTTACCTCCACGTGGTGTAATCTGGGCAATGTATACTCATACGGCAAAAAATGTCTATAAACCGGCAGTTGACTTTTGACTTCTAACTACTATGTCCCAACTGTATGTCTTATCTGACCACTTTTACAGTACTCATCTTACCATTAATCTACCTTTGTGTCTAACTGTCTAGTTAGCAAATGTAATTCACTCTTCTCCTCCTTATCTCAGCTCTTTCTCACCTTGATGTTCCTTCCCCCCCCCCCGGTGAAGATCAAAGTCAACAAAAGTATAATAAGGACTATCAAAACGCCTGTCATTTGAACTAAAAAATGCAAATACAAAAGCAAAGTGTTCAAAAAATAGTGCACCGCTTAATAAAACCTGTATTTCTAAGTAGAATAACTGCAAATACTAAGAAATGACAACTAATTTGAAATTAGATTTACAATTTGTACCTCTGAAACAGATTGTGCTTTGAGAAAAACGTCGTTATCAATAAGCTAACTGTTAATTGAGTTGCTTTATTACAAGGAGGCATTAACGAATTTTATTGTTCATTGTTATTATCACTATGAGGTTAGTTATTGCATAGTTATGACAATCAAAAATACGACTTTCAGAAGGATATTGAATGATTTCAGTAAGATGGTAAATATTATTTAATATGACATTAAAAATAACGGGGAACTGGGCAATGACAAGAGGAAAAAATGAAATAGGTGGACTGAAAGCTAAAATGAGGAGATGGATATGGAATTAAATGAATATTAGTTAGCAAATAGTTGGCTCGGTGAGTGTGTAATAGGAAGTTTCTTTTGCAGTTGTAATGAAGTGTTTTCAAAGAAACTAAAGTAACAGAAATGATTATTACTTATCAATTCAAACTACCATGACCCCACTGTAGGTCATATTCGATCCCTTCCACAGTACCCATCTAGTCTTTTCTCTGCCTTTGTGTCTGTCTGTCTGTCTCTTTTATATCTGTGAATCGCTCTTCTTTTCCCTTGTCGAATTTTTCTCACTTTAATATTCCCCCCCTTCTGTGAAGCCTGAAATCAACTAAAGGGCTAATGATAACAATCAAAATGCCTGTTATTTGAAATCCATAAATAAATAAATATATATATATATATTAATTATGAAGAAAGTTGTTACCACAATGTCTGAAAGATTTGGACATATTAGATATAATTTTGTAAAAATCGAAAACACAATAAACGGGAGAAATAGCATTCAAGTGCCCTTTCTCAATTTGTCTATCTTAAATTTTGTGATATATTCGAAATCAAGAAACTGTCAATATGTCAAATTAATTCAAATTTAAATTGAACAATATGACCACCCAAATTTCACTGGTGATTTGAAGTTGAGATATACGTAGCTGATTTAATTTGTTTCTTTTCAGCACCCATCAGTTCATTTATCCAAAAGTTTGCCAATATTTAGTGATTAGATGAATAATACGTATTCGTTGGTGGACTTACGAGTTTGTAATTCACTTTCAATGTGTATATCACAGTTGACCTTGATTAAACAATTAATTAGCGCAATACAATCAACCAGACTTGCGCAACTCAAGTTGTAAGTCAAAATCGATAAAGTTTCATTAAAGTAATAATTTGATTACTCCAATGAGTACATTAATTTTTAATACCAATTTTACTTTTATTTTGATCTACTACAACTTATGAAAAAAAACAACTCAAAGTATGGTAAAAAAATATTTGCTCGGCGCAGTTTTATTAATGCATTTTATTGAGAATGAGTTTTTCAAGGTCACGAAGAATTTGATTTCTCCCCTATCTCCTTTATTTGTAGATATTTTGGGAAAAAGCACATTTATAACAAGAAAAGTTAACTCAGTGTAAAATTTATAAAATCTGGTAAAGAAGACAAGGGTAATTTTTTTAAAATCTATTGCAAAATATTGTTTGCCAACTACTAAATTGATTAAAAAAAGTTAGAAGCTGATAATTATTTACAACATAACAGATTCATTGCCATATTTCTGCTTTTAAATAAATTTATTTAAGGTTATGCACGTACACTAATGAGCAAAAGTATTTACTTAGTGATCTTTTATGAAATTCAAATATATACTGGCATTTTAGCTTAATATACCATATCAGCTAGAAGTCATGTAAGGCTACATCTTTATTGTGACCTTGGGAAAAAGGATATTACTTTAATTGTCAAGATAATTGAGTTTAAATGAAAACATTATTCAATTATCACAAAAGAATTCGAATAGTGACTTATTCAGTAATTAAGTGGTTATATTCTGAAGTGTATATCTTGAAAATACCTTCTAAATAAAGTGAATAAAGAACAATCCAAAGACTCAGATACTGGAACAATTCTCTCAACACTCACTTCTTCATTGGCTCTCTGCATTTTATTTAACGTTGATTACCTGATTTTGGTAACTTTTCTCCTAAAGTAAATTTTAATGAAATTTTGTGCCTTAACTCAGGGCATATCGTCAAAATTAGGTGTCTAAATTACATAAGCTCCCACTATTCCACTGATTTAATGTAACAACCAACATGAGAAGACAACAAAACGTATCTACTGGCATGCACGTCTGGACCGCGGTTGACGGCACTCAACGTAAGTACCAAAAAAATTGCGACCAATCCAACGTATTAGTGTATTAAACAAGCATTTTCATGAGGTATTAAGCAATCGAAATATCTAAAAACCTTGATAAAATCTCAGTTTCAACACGACTTGGCTTCTTTAGTATATCTGCGAATTAACCGCTACTTCACGACATTTAATTGTCCTTCCCAAAAACGATTTGTGATTTGTTGTCCATACGCCTATTTTATATCTTTTATATGTTCAAAATGTATCTTGACGTGAAAGAAATAAACAAATAATCACAAATTCAAGCAAAATTTGTAAAAACGATGGAAAAAAGAAAATTATTCTATATACCAATTTGAGAAATTTAAAAATAGCTGTTTGAAATGACATTCGTAAAGAGTAAGTTTAAGGTTTTGCAAAATATATCTCTTTTCATCATCATTAAACTAAATTTAGGATTAAATTTACATTGATTTCGTAATACAATCGGCCCTAATCTTTACAAAATTACCAATTTGAAATAGTGGAAGCCTTTAATTGACAAAATTACCCCGATAATGCATTTAAGTTTTAAATTAATTAAAACTCGCAAGTGCGTCACTATGAAACCATTACATTTCATAACATTAAAGTTTTAATTTAAAGCGAAACCAGCGAGATAAATAAAGGGGACGATAAAACATGTGTAAATGTAGATGAAAACAATAAAGAAGAAGCATGGAATTCGTTTTGTTTAATTTGGAATAATAAATTTTAATATTCAACCATTTGACGTATGAAAGAGAAATTTTTAACAAGAAGAAAATGAGCAAAATTTTGAGTTGTGAAAAATTAATATTTAGTTCTGTTAATGTTCAATAAGCATTAACACTCATCATGATTAATTTAGATTTTATAAAAATATAAACGATATTAATTGAACAGAAAATTTATTTAAGACGGCGATTTTAATATCATAGTAAACACTTTAATCAAAAAATAAACTATAATGGCAAATCATAATTAAAATTTTAAACAATAATTAATTATCCATTTCTAAGCATTAATGTAATTAATTTGTTTATTCATTTATATGCGAATTATTAATTTGGCGGTTTGAAAAGTATTCAACTTTTCTTGAGTGCTGTCAATTCTCCGAGCTCGAAGAAATAGTTTGATAGTTGTAAACATTGAATGGCTAATGGAACATATTAATTAACAAAATAGGAATTGAACAAATTTATTCTATTCAGGCTTATAATTATTAAAATGTTTTCTAACAGCCAATAGCAAAACATTCAAAAATTTTCAAGTAGTAGTTCAATTGCATCGAAAATATTTATTTATATCAAGGTTACCATCAGCCCTTTAGTTGCCTTCAGGCTTCACAGAGGGGAAGAAACATCAAAGCGAAAAATGTCGAGAGGGGATGTGGGAACAGAAGAGTGTTTTAAAGATGTAAAAGAAACGGGCACAAAGGTAGATGAAAGGTGAGGTGAGTACTGTGGAAGTGGTCGATTATAACATACAGTGGGGTCATAATAGCATGAAGTCAGAAGTCAACTGTCGGTTTGTATACGTTGCCCCGGGGGCACCACGTGGAGGTAAGTTTATTGCACACCCCGAATCAAAAATAGGTTTATCAGTGAATATTCAACTTGATAAAATGAAGTTATGCAGTGCTTTAGCAATACTACCCCTTGTATAGATAAAACATACATGCCATTGAGTGTGTTTACATTTATGAAGTGCTTTTTTAGAATAAATAACGTCAAATAGGCACACTTTTAATTTTGCGCAGTATTTCATTTTATAATCCAAAGATTGTTTTAATAAATGAAAATAAAATCAAACAATTTTGGAATAAATATATTGCAGGTTAACTTTTGCTTCTTTATTACTAATGAACCATATTTTTTTACTTTAAAAATTGTTAAAAATGCAACGAAAAAGTTTGTAATTTGGGTCCAAATTAAAAGTGTACAATGGAGCATATTCTGCGAGAGACAATCAAATGTGAGCTTTTCTCATGGAACTGGTGATGAAATTTTTATGTGTTCTATTTGAACTAAATTCTTAAATGCAAACATTCATCCATATATATTGGGTTGGCAACTAACTCATTGCCGTTTTTGTTGACGGATTCACTCTATACTTTCTTTTGTTTTGTTAACGTGGCCAGAGCATCTAACCTATATTTTTTCTTACTGTATGGGCTTCTAGGTTAATTAGTAAAAAATTTTTTTGTTTAGTTCTTTAGTTTTGTTTTTATCCCAATTTAAAAATGAAAGAACAGGACTTACACTTCCGACACATTTTATTGTATTACTTCCGAAAAGGCAAGAACGCATCGCAAGCACAAAAGAAGTTATGTGCCTTATATGGAGATGAAGCCTTAAAAGAAAGGCAGTGTCGAAATTGGTTTGAAAGATTTCGTTCCAATGATTTTTCACTGAAAAATTCACAACGATCTGGCCGCCCAGTCGAAGTTGATGAAACCCATATCAAGGCCATTATCGATTCAAATCGTCACAGCACAACACGAGATATTGCAGAGACCAGACATTTTACGAACGGGGAATTTTTACTTTGCCAGAACGATGAAAAAAGGTCATCGACAAGAATGGCCAATATCTAATTGAATAAAGTTATATTTTTAAACAAAGATTCCGAATTTGCCTTCTTATTTGAAATCGGCAATGACTTATTTGCCAACCTAATATATATGCATGTCCTAAAACAGGTTCGACACAAATTAAGTTTTTTGGCCTATGCAGATAATATATCATCATCAATAGCATTAATAGCCGTAGATAAGATTGCTCTGATTCACCCAACGAGTGACTCAGTGAAGTCTCACAGATAGCAACGAGAAATTGTCCATGTGCTTCTAACGTAACAAGCTATTTTTGTATCATCATATTAAGAGGAAAAATAATATTTTGTCATCATGGGATGTAATTAAAGAAGCATTCATATCTGCAGGAAACGTCATGCAAAAAAATGTTGACCGCATCAATTCCTGTCTTTGTTAATGTAAATTTTCATTTAGAAAGTATTTACACAAAAGTATTCAAGTACAATCCAGTCGATCGTACTCGAGTGTTTGCATGAAGTGCCCTTTTAATACCGATGAGAAATTGAGCCAAAAATGCATTGTCTGAAAGAATTTCTAATGCATTTTTTCATTTGAAATCATTTTTAAAAATTCATATTAGAGTTTTCGTACTTCTAATGATCAGTATCATAGTTTGCTCTGCTTCGAAATTATTCAAAACATGAAAAAAAGCAACTGTTAAGAGAAGTTGGAATTATCTTCTCCCTTAAAATAAGTGAATTCGAAGCTCTTTTGCTTCATATGCTAAAGCTAGTGTGCTAAATTCAAGGTTTTCTTTTTCGCAATCAAATTTTACGGTTCGTCATTAGATAAAGGCAAATGTTAACTCGTAGTGTTCACAAAAATATGCTTCCAGTTTTTTACATATAAGGTCAGTCATGTAGCTGCAAGAATTATTTTGTTTCCAAAATATTTGAGACAGCAAGATGTTCCCAATTGTCTTATTTAGCAGACATGGTGTATCTAAAAGTTGAATTAATGCCCAATTAATGTCACAAATTTATGTCCTTTCAACTAGAGCTAAGAGCCAATCCGAGTCGAAACAATATATGAAAAAGTGAGCGACGAAGTTTTTTCCCGTTAAAAGGATCTTTTCTGGTTGCAGACAGTCATCATAAAAAAGGGACAAAGGATAGGCCCTTGAAACAATATCTGAAGGAAAATCTTAAAAGAATTTCTTAATAACTTTGAATTATAATGGAGTCTTAGCAAGATATAAAATGAATATTTAGTAAACCTTCAAGTTTGATCTACTATCAAGCTAGAGCTACCCATACTTAAAGGAAATTTAGAGGGGGTAATTTTAGATGGTTATATGGTTGTTAGTTAACAAAAAATTGACTGATAAATTGGCTAAATATAAGTGATATATGTTTTGACAACCTGGCTAGCCAATGCTTGCGCAGATGGTCAAAAATATATAGACGAGGGGTTGGAAATCTATTAATCGATAGTAAAGTAAATTATGGATAATTGTCATACATTTCCACTCAGTGTATCGACCGCTCTTATTTATAGAGCGGTGGCAAATATTTTCAACGAGTAAGATTTTGAAATATGTATTTGTTTAGATGACAAACTTTGTCATTGTACAATTTCTTGATAATTATCTCAAGCTATACTATCCCACCATGAGGACTAACATAATTGATCCCAAAAAATATATCTTTGACTAAATCTATTATAATAATATAATGTTATATATTGTATTTGCTCGTTAATTACGTATTTTGCAAAATATTCAACGGACAATTTGGTTTAGGGGAGATTATTTGGACAATTATAAAAATATTTTCGTGGTTGACCATAATTAATGAATACATATTTTTCAAGTAATGGTTTAAGCTAAAGTGCATTAATTGGCAATAAAAAATTGAATTCGCCACACAATTTTGTTAAAGAACTTTATTTTTCACCGTAAATCAACTAACTACCTTTAAGCTATATTGGATGAGTTCACTGTTAAATGATAACAAATTGCAAATTTAATGTAAATTGTCGTGAGTTGCAGACAATAAATTTGGGTACAAAAAATGATTGTATGCTGTTAATGACAATTAACCACTGAAATGGAAGCATCTTTTAGAGATTTAAAGGTTTTTTAGGACAATTTCAATTCCAGCAATCACCCAGCTGTCTATCTGCATTTTTCCGGGCTTATGCGTTACAGTAATTCGCATTTCTAGGAAAAGCGAAAATTTTAAATCACAATAGTTTGTTGATCTTACTCAATTATACCAAAAATATCATAATATAAACGTCCCAGTCACTAAAACGTTTTTTTTTGTTTTGTTAATTAAAGGGAAAGTATTTAATTAGCCGATGATCATTTTTTGTGTTTTGAGACTTTTAGAATGAATTAATTAAGTATCAAGAATTTGAAGTCTTGAAAGAATTTGGTTGAAGCATACTATTAATTTTAAAAGTGAGCATCATGTTCATACTGATAATTGTATTCTCGTTATTAATATAGATTGAAACCTTTAAAGATCCTTAAAAATTACCAGTTTCTGACAGAACATAATATATTAGAGTACATATATCCATTTTTAATTAAGATCCTAAATCCTGAATGACATAAAAACAATTTAAAAAATAGATTGAAATAAGTCAAAGGTAAGGTTTCAGCCTGAATTATACTTGGTAAAGAGCTCTTCAGTTATTAGAAGATATGCCAAAATCTCTCCAAAATTTATAGTTATAATAAATCGAAAAATGTGTATATTGTTAAGTTCCTCAATCATTTAAATGATAAATCTTTATTTTTCTTCGGTTAAGTATTGATTACACCTCTTATTAAAGAAATTGCATTTTTGCTGATTCATTCTAATTCATTCATTGTCTCATGCACCGGGATTCAAATTTACAAATCTTTTCCTCAGCGACCTATCACAATTTTGTTCACAACAGCAAAAATTTATTGATCGACAATTTTATAACAAATGCAAGTCCTATAATCTTGTCATTTTGTTCTATATAAAATTCCATGAACATGAACATGTTTTCATGAACATAAGGATCTGATTTGGCTTAGCACAGCGTAAAATAAAAAAATGTCATTTAGACAATACATTAATTTTCTTATATCATCGAGAGAAAATTTGAATGAAATTATCATATAATTAGCAAAAATGAGTATTACATAATATTTGATTTGTCTAAAAAGGATGTTCTAATTTATGTAAGCGTAGTCATTGAAATAAATAAATAGAATGATAGAAGCTTGTATTTGGTTTTTTTTCCTTGGAAACGAGAACAGGGCAACATCACTAGTTTTGTCCTAAATAAAATAGTATTAAATGTAATTGACTTGATTAATTTTATAAATAAATGCAGAATACACAGAATATTAATCATTTAACTAGTTATTAAAAGGGAGAAATGTTAGAGAACTAATTTCGCGAAGACGAATAATAAAAATAAAATCAATCAATTAAGAACGGAAAAATAATGGATGCCAACCAATAAATGCTTTTCCAGTTAAAAAATAAATAAATTTGAAATTTTAACCCAAATTACATGCACAATTATATGCGCCAGCATTTTAAAAGTTTAAAAATTTTACCATTCGTGCGAGATGTACAAGAAAACTGTTTTTACGTGTAATATGTGCTTCAATAAAAATATATATAGAATCTTTAAATGCAGAAAATATGCTGCACCAGTAAAGTATTCAATGGAGATAATCTTTTGCTGGCTGGCATTTCAAATTTACTATTTGAAGAGGGCAAAAAAACTTGAGGCTATTCAGACCTTATAGAGGAGGTGAAGGCAGAGAGGGGATTGCCTTGAAGGTCACTGTTTACAACTTTCAATCATGAACCTTCTTGAAAACTAGTTGCTTGTTGACTTATTAGAGCATGTATTTAAATATGAACCACAAAGCATATAATATTTAGTACAAATTGTATTTTCGCAGTGATTCAAAAATATAAGGCATTCAAAAAGATCATTTTCAGAGCAGAATGTTTTTAATTACGGAATTAAATAACCAAAATGCCTCATTTTGTGTTTAACCTTTATTTTATTCTACTTGGGTTGCTAAGAAATTATCGTATTTATTGTTAAATTTTTCACCAATGCAAGTTAGCGCGTAGTTGGCGAATAGTTATTCGTTTTTCATTTTGTATATTTGTTCAAAATATGAGTAAAATGTCTACTCGCAAAATTATATTCAATTGTTTAAATGCGCTTGTACTTTGTCTCGATAGTATCAATTTTTAGAATGCTAAGATTTGATTATGAGCTCAAATTACAACGCACTTTTATTTGTAAAATGTCTTCGATCTTTTTAATGATCAAAAATAACTTAAAAAATGGAATCCACTTTAACAAATCTGGTAGGCAAGATTTTTGTCAAGTTTTATATTTTAATTTTATATCTACTGCCTTGAAGCCTTCAAATTTTTCCAGTCATCAATTAAAAGAGCTTCCTTTAAAATATACAAAAAGAGGAATATATATGTTTCATTTTAATAAAAGCCACTTGATTTACTAAAAACCACTCTTGGATTTCCGTAATTATTTTTTTTAACCAAGGGAGTTTCCCACTTAAATAAAATTCAGCAGATTCAATAGGGAAGACCAACTTTTTATTGAAACCGTGTTTTGCCAACCTAGCTGATAAATGTCAGTCAACATTATAGCAGAAAGGCCTTTATTTTACTCAATGACTTTCCAAAATACCATTCAAAATGCTTTGATAACAAATTTTACGCAACGTTTGTAATAAGAGAACAGTGTTTAAGGACTTTCGTCAACTTAAATTGCAAAAAGTCATGAAAGATCGATTTCCACTCCAACCATAGGTAGAAGAAAATCAATAAATCAATGTACTAAATATAGTAGACAAGCGTAAGCCGAAATTTAATGGACCAGTAGCAAAACTTGGCTTTGTAAAATACAAGCCAAAAAAATAATTGAGACTGCTGTATATCATGCTTTGGCTCCATTTATCGTGCGTGTGTGAGGTATGCTCGGATTCTTAATCGCTGAGTTTAAAGGTCACTCCAAACACAAAACGTTTAATTTCAAATGGCTCTCTTTTCAGCAATATTCATAATGTTTATCACTTCATAGTTCGATAAAACAACATCTGTGCACAGTTTCAGTTAACACAGGGTTAACTTCGGTATATCTGTGCATCTTTACGTACCCATCCGAAGTCGCATTTTTTGATGACAGATGTTTCAATAAAAAGCAACTTTGCACTGATATATTTGTTTATTTAACATAATATGCCTAATTACGTACATTCAATGTTCAACTGAGTTCTTTCGTTGGATGAGAGGAAAGCAATTTCTCATCTTGCTTAATTGTTTTGCTTATTCCTCACGTCTAACCTTCTCTTCATAGTCTTTCATTTATCAAAGGACATGTACGTTTATCGAATGCGTATTTAATGATTCTAGTAAAGGAAAATAGTATAATCTGCAAGAAGACCTTGAAAAGAGTTCGAAAATGTGAAAGAAAGATTATTTATAATATTTTTTTAAAATATGTCATTATTTAGGTATATTTTACGAAATATGTGCACAAATCGGCATTCATATACGTTAAAATACTAGTTTAACTCAAACTACAGGGAAGTTGAAATCTTGAATCCAAAGTCGCATATTTATTTTGGAAAATGCTATTTTTAACCAAAAGGTTTAAGGCCAAAATTACTGAAAATGTCAACAAGTCATTTAATCATCACAAAAAAATCTCATTTTCATTACTTAAATGTGTCGGCATATTAAACCTGCTTAAAAATCTATTCGTCAGAATATTCGAATAAAGAATAAATAATTGTATTTATTGAAAAAAAACCAATATTTCCATTGATATCTAATACTATTTTCCCAATAATTATGTCATCCGTAATTAAGACAATATTCGCAAATTATTGTAAAATAAATGGATTGATGAATATTGTATTATATTTAAATTTATTTATACATAGATAGTTTCTATATACAGAACATTCGTTAGCTTATACTTTTCAATGAACTTTTACATTAATGTCAAGACATTCGACGTCCCATTTGTTCTTTCTTATTTCATACTATTTAATAAAGCTCATTTATTTCTTCATTAAAGGTACCTTTAAGGCAATTGGAGTTAAGTTTAAAATGTAGACTGGCGTGCAGAATACAATGAAAAAGCAGATTAAAATTCAATAAATTATCCCGTATTCAATTTCACCAAAGAGGAACGTTATAATTCAATTTATGGAACAAAAACTCAGATTCAAATGGTTGAACAAGATTTGAATACTGCAATTATGGCAAAAATTTTTGCTTTCATCTTGCATTCGAGTACAGCTTTAAAAATCTTTCGTAACATGGCAAAAAAGAATAACTTACAATGTTCTCGATTGTGCTTTACAATGTGGTCAAAATAAAATATTTCAGCCTAAAAGTACTTTTCACCTACTTTGAGGCTGTAAGCAGAAAGATACATAAAGAAATTTGGAATTAAGCTATATATTATTTGTTATTTAACAAAATTAATAAGTCACTAAGTCAAATAATTATTCGAAGTATTTAATAAGAGTATAACTTAAGTTACTAAAAATGTTGAGATTACACGTTTTTCATTGTACGATTGAACATTGTGCTTTAGCCTATTTTAAGATTTAAAAAAATTGTGTGAACTATTTCGCACGTGTTTGTAAAAGCACACTTTCGTTTCGCAAGACTAATTTTGTACGACAGTTCAAAGAAATGGGTAGATTCTTCCAAACATTAATTATTTTTAAATAATGTACACTATTTTAAAGACAACGTAATCCTTCAATCTGCAAATATTTAGCTAACAATGCGTTTGTTTTGTAGTTAAATACACAAAATGGTAGGTAAATAAAAATAAATGTTTTTTATTTATATCAAATTGCATGCATTTTGATGGCTATCATTAGCCCTTTAGCTGACTTTAGGTTTAGGAACATCAGAATAAAAAAATTGTCAAGAGAGGAGAGAGAGGAACAGAAGAGTTTTAAAATCGAAGTTAGAAAAGGTAAGACGAGTACTGTGAAAGTGGCCGAATATGACAAACAGTGGGGTGATGGCAGATTGAAGTCAGAAGTCAACTGCCGGTTTATAGACTTTTTGCCGCATGAGTAAACGTTGCCCAGGGAGCACCACTTAGGGGTGAGTCTCTCGTACACAACCCTATAAAAATTAATGTATTTTAACTATCAGTAAGTGTATAAAGAGGTTGAGAAGTCAGCAAGCACAAATTCTCTAGGATGCAGTAAAAATGATTATACTTCGTTTAAGCACACTAATAGGCCAATTTGTAACATTTTTTAGTAGCATACAAAGGTTACTGGATACACCAGCAAGAAATAAAATCACTTATAATTTGTATCTTCAATTTCACCTCAGCGACTCCTCCGTAAGGAGCAAAATCTTCCTTTTGAAGTTATACACTTAACACTTCTTCATACTACCTTCCTCCATTTTCATTGGTGCATTGGAGTGATGAGGTTTATTACCACCAATCAGTGTTTGTAATTGAAATTTCTCATTAGAGTCGGAATTAGCTGCTTTTTTTCCATGAAATCTTTTCCGGTCGATTTTCTTTCGTTTAACTTGGTTTAGGCGCTTGACTTCAGTCATCTTTAGTTTTTGAGGATGATTTTAATCCTCAACATGCTTCTGTACCGTAGTTAGAGGCATTTTTGCTAGAAACAGAAAAAAAACAAGCGTTAGAGTAAAACGTCTCTTAAGTATTCTCGCTTCATCATAATGTTCTCCTACGATTGTTAAGCAATGATTCAAGACATTTCAGCTTGAAGATCGTGGAAGTAATAATAAGTCTTATGTAAGATTAATTGTTTATTAATTTTAATGACTTTCAAATTTTCAATCTATTTGTCATTGCTGATGAATGAATTGAATTAGCTTCCATTTTTTCATTAATTAAAAAGAGAATAATAAGAAATTGGCAGTAAGGCGAAGGATAATAATTTTATTGAACACAAAAATGTAAAATAAATAAAAATTTCTATTATTGGAAGGCAAATTAAGTTGATTAACAGAAAGTTTTCAAAATGATTGATGTGATGGGTTCAAAAGAATTCAGAAAGAAAAGTCAATTTGACAGAGCTCTCCAATGACTATGGGTGTGGTTTGGGCAAAAATATATTTATTGTACAATTCACTAAATAAATAACACATTTTTTTACAATCATTGCATATTGTTCAGATTATCTCGTTAATACAAAAATATATCATATATCAAATCTACTTAATTAATTCTCATATTGCTGATGATTTTATTTCTTTAAAAACGTGCTTGATTGGTACTACTGCAATTTGACTTTTCGTGTCTGTTTTATTTAAAGGTAAAACCACTAAAACATTCCTGAACCAGGTGCAACATTGTTTGTGCTTGAAGCAAATGTTATCTTCTGATTTCCACTGAACCGATGTAAAAATAATAGTTTGAACGAACTTTTTGAACCTGACTTTATCAAACGTTTGATCTAATATGTTGTTAGTAATAATTCAAAATTTTAAAAATTAGATAAACTTAACTTAGTATTAACTACTAATATTAACAAATATATACTGGCAAAACACAGTTATAGTTATTTAATCATATTCAGATCGGACAAACTGCTGACAAGGTTGTTATCTACTTTAATATATGTTGGAATGTCTGATTAAGATCCGTGATGGGAGCTAAGATGACAATCACTAAGTCTATTAGACAAAAACTCGCTGGTGAAATTCAAAATCAGTATATGTTCTCAGTGGGATATGACCTTATGGTAAAGCATTTAGTATAGCATGTTTTCATTTCAATTAATGAAACTTGGAAATGTCATTTATTGTCAGATAAGATAGTGGAATTATTAATTTAATTCCTAAATATAAATTGCCTTCCCCCGGGTAATTGAACTTATTGATGTCTCATTCGATTTTATTATCAAATGACCGAATTCAATCCTACTATTATAAAGAGGTGTGTTTGCACCTTCTTTACTAGATCTTCTGCACAATCGGTTATACTAAATTCAAGTCTGTTTAAATGTTAACATATTTATTCAATTTTAATCGATCTGCAATGATAAGTACTAACTGTCATTGAAATGGGCGTTTACTTTCCCCATTCATTTGAAATGAATGAAATGTTAGTACTATTGTATGCATAATTTTTTCTGCAACTTTATTCTTTTAATTCGCATATTTGATAAAATGTACTACTTTTAAGCCTATTTGCTTTGAATAAGTTTGCCACAAATTCCTTTATTACATTTATCTCGTATTGGTATTAAAGGCTGACATTTTCCTTTATTTTGGGATGCGATTAGGATTGACAAGCTTTCTTTTATGAATAACATATTATTCTGTACCATAAAAATAAATAAAGGAGATTGGAAAAACTGAAAATACGAATGAAGGATTGTATATATATATATACATATATATATATATATATTCTTATCTTCCTTGCTAAACAGAAGTAAAATGGAGTTATGAGGAATCAAATAAACTTAACAGATAATGATTATCATCATATATTTATATACTTACTATGAGGAAACTTTAAAATATCTGTCCATATCTCATTCTGGAAAAAAATGCCTTATTTCGCTTAAATCACAATGTTTGGAAAGAAAATTATAATCACCAGTCATTTGCCAACGTGTATATTAAATCAGTATACAAAATTTGCATTAAAAAAAATAAAATTTTATGGAAGTATTCCAAAAATTGAAATTGTAAATGATAATATAGTAAAGAATAACCTCTAAACGTTGGCTAAATAGAAGCATCCTTAACTTTTTCACTCCCTATCCAGTCTTCTATGGGTACAATTGCATTTAATTATTAATCATTATCACAATTTATTCACCATATAATAATTAATAAAGCAAAATGATGACTACTTCTGCTGTTCTACGAATTGTATCGGATTGCTACCTTAGTAAAGCCTGACTGACTCAGAAATCTCTATGGCAGATCCTCCTACATCTAGCTAGACTTCCAGAACCAGCTAAGCTATAGCCCTGCTATAAAGGAAACAGACGTGTAGCATGGAGCACGTTTATCTAGTACGGGTACCGCGGATAAAGTGTACACGTAGGGGGCCTAATCATGATCAG
>UZAE01012329.1:0-10628 GCA_900617975.1 Rodentolepis nana
CCTTCCCCTCTGTGAAGTCAACTAAAGGGCTAATGATAACTATCAAATTAAATATTCCTAGTTCTAAGACAGGTCTTCAACAAATATTTTGGCTAAGACGAATAAAGTTGACCGACAGGTGGGGGGTGGGGGGGCGAATTATCAGAGATTGTTTCAAGAAACTAAGAAACAATTCAAAGAAATTAATGCTGTGTATCGTGCATCAAGCAGTGGTTGAAAGGTGACTACTTATATAAACCTTCTGGTGTTTAAGAATAGGGGAAAGAAATTGAACGTAAAAAATCAAAAAAGGCAACTAGATGGGAAAAAAGGAGAACAATCCTCGAGCTTAACCCCTCTTCACAACTGTCAATGCATAGTAGGGGAAGTCAGTAGAGGAGCTAACTCCCAAGGCAGCTGTTATTTGTCAAAGCAAATGAATGACTTCAAAATAACTACTGTCAAAGTTTCCCATATAAAATGGTTGCTGCTGCCTTTAAAATGAGTGCTATTAACGATGGGCCCAGGAGATTGGCCAATCAGAGATGAGAATCCAGATGACGCTGAAGTTTCAAGTAAGGTAGAGTACAAAAGCAACCATACGCTGTTTGCGTAAACACCATAGGCTGTGAAAATTCACGAATATTAACAAAATACAACGAGGGACAAACCGACTGGAGGACCATAAAAAGTATGTTCGCTTAGGCTTAGAAGAAAATTTTCCATTTGGTAAACTAATTAGCTGTGAAGGGCAAGCTCCGATAGAAAGCCCGAAAGTACCTCAAGGGATTAAAGCATTTAGGGGCAGGGAAGTTAACCACAAATCCTTAGAAATTTAAAATCAAATATGAAAATAGTGTTAACATCTATTCATTTAAACAATGAATGCCAAAGTAGCCTGGATAGAGCGATTTTGGAAACGCCTGATTGAGCGATTCTTTGGTAATTGCAGTCCTATCAAATACATGGACCGAAATTTAATAGCCAAGTTGGAAGTAACGTCTTATAAACTTGCATATAATCTAAAGCGTATTGTCTGATTCGTAACTTTTAATGCAACCAATCATGTCTTTCCCGAGATCACAAGCTGGATTGAACATTAAACACTACCGACATTTTATCCACTTTTATGATGGGGTTTAGTAGCAGAATACTTCTCAATAACCTAAAATAGATATTTATTTCTGATTCATATGACACATCTTTGTAATGAAATTATTTCGATGAACTCTAGGGAGCTTTCAACACATGTGTATGATTCTATACACCGTTCTTCCCACTCGTTCCTAACTCACATTAATTTCACTTACAAACGATTGTTTTACACCTATGCTCCCATTGGTACTTAATTAAAAAAAATCAAAATCACCCTACTGCCATTCTTCTCTCTAGCAAGGAAACATTATAGCGCAATTTATAAAGCTACTAAGAAAACTTACTCCAGGGCTACTAGCGCATCCTAATCCAGCGGAAGCCGGTTGTGGTGGAATAGATGGATGATGTATCCCTCTGTTAATGGCATCATCATCCGGGGAATGCAGCGTGGAGATGGAGTCCGCGTGTCCAAAGAGTAGGCTTCCACCTCCGTTGATTGAATTCGAGGTAATACTGAGGGTCGAAGGGGCTGGAGCAACAGCATAAGGGAGAGCAGCAGAACCAGTTGCAATTGTGGGATCTAAAGGAATATTCTGGTGATTGTTGGTGGTGACAGGTGCGTTGCCATTATTTGTCGTCTGTCCATTGGATTTGACGAATGGAGTGGAAAGAAGACGGAATGTCCCGTCGGAGTTGGTATCTGTCAGAATGGGAGCGACGCTAGAGTCTGTGACAGAGGCGATAACTTCTGAATGCGACGCCTGAATCTCTTTAAGGACTTCTTCCAGAGAACCCATCTCGGCCAACACGTTCAGGTGGGCATCCTAAGGTACAAATCAGAACAACAGCAAATAAACGAGGTGAATATGAAATATTCGGAAAAATTATTTAAGAATACTCCTCAAGTTCTCATGATTCAGTGAATTCCCAAAGGGACAAACTATTAAACCTCTGACTGAATCTAGGACATGGGGTACGTTCTAGATATCCTATTCGACTTCTCTGATTCGCTAAAACACAGTCTCCCACCCTAAATAAAAAGAGTAAGTACTAACATTTGCATACCTAAGGGTCAGGATAAAAGTTCCACACGACTGCAGAAGGGTAAATGAATATTATACTTTTATTTAAACGTATTAAATACAGAATATCGCGAATAACAGCAAACAACAACGACAATGACAATGACGGTATTCAATGGTTCAGAGCAAGTGTTGAAAGTGCTCATCATTAACTTCGATACACAGCTCAGCATGTCTTAACACGTCTCTCGTATCTTGGCCACACTGCGCAATGACCGAATACCATACGAGAATTAAAACTAATAGACATAACTAAAATAATTACGCATTTCAGGTCTATATGACTGCAATCTATAGAAATGCCATCTCAAGCGCTTTCAAAAGGTTGGCAACCTATGGGGATAAGGTTTGCCACCAACAGAATGCCAAAAAAACGACAATCTGAATACTGCCAAGCATATTTAAAAAAAAGGGTAAGGATGATAGCGATTTTCAATTAAACAGCTAAAGGCAAATTAGAACAAAGGCTAAGGTTAGGCACACATTTTTATCTAAAAGTATGCAAAAGATCTGCAAGAATAAATTCTGATTTTATGGCTAACTTTCACACCGAGATAACACTTTGGTGTGAATTTGGGCTAGCCGGCAGAACCTACAGGCCATACCGATCTTCTATTGGCTTATTTTGACCAACCGGTCAGTCTGATTGAAATGTGATATACTCGCGCCAAGGCCGTATAGTAAAAAAAGAACTCATAAAATGTTCCGCCACGCACAACCAGCTGGTAATAGAGAGCAGTCTCGTACCGCTAAGTCCTAGCGATACACTTTCCGTAATGAAAGAAACTCTTAAATAAGAAGCAGATGAATGTCAGACAGATATGTGATACGAGATATGATGTCCAAGTTCAATTTAACATGAATTACTAATCCAAGAAGTAGTATTATGTAAGAGTATATAGGACCAAATGATGATTAATACGCACCAATTACTATTCGTGTAGACCACACACACAAAATATATTCCATTAGTCCTCAGCTAAAAGACCCTATTACTAACCTTTTCCTCAGCATTAACTTTGAAACTTTGGATTAAATTAATCTAGAGTGAGTGTCAACTATCCATTTTACTAAGATTAGGTTTTCAATAAGAACTAGCAGAGGCTTTTAATTCCCAGAACATCTAGGACCCCCTTTGGATAGAAACTCGCATTCTCTACTAGAAGGAAACAGCAACACCGAGACATGGTCAACGGTGGTTGGCATTTTCTACTTCAAACAAGTATGCTTTAAATATATGAGAAAAAAGCAGCATTAACTACCATTTAAAATCTACTCTGACACTCGCATCCCAACCGAACAATCCCGAAACCCAGATAAATAGAGTTTATGGGCAAAAGCCTAAAAATGTAAGATTTGAGCCTGAATTCCCTTAATTCACCACTTTTTCACCCTTGGTTAAAAAATACTACGGAAATCTAGGTGCCCATAGACAAATTGTGTCTAAAAAATGATATTCTTATTTAAATTGGTTGATGGTGGTGTCTATTGAGAATGCTGATACTGAACAAGGTGAATATTATAATCATTTTGAGAAGAAAACATTGTTCCTCTTAAAAGGAATTTCATATTATTAAGCGCCCGGCAGCTGGTTGACAGAAGCACTATTCAATTAAGCAATAGAGAAGTGAACCCTAATTAATTTGCCATAGATGGAACAAACAACAATAAGGTAACAGAGACTTGCGGCATGGCATTTGATGGAAGAAATACGCGAACAATAAAATGGCCACTAAGGCAACAACTAGCCAATGAAGTAACACAGACGGATGAGTCACACGCATTGGTGTGTGTGTACAGTAGCGTGCGAAAAAATGTAGACGTTTAGTCTACCAGCTGAAAAAGTGAAAGTCAAATCTTGTACAAAAAATGCATACTCGGGAAAATGAGATTTTGCTTTTTGCGTATTACCGAAAAGAACACTTAGTCGGGTTATTTGAGGAAATTCGATGATAACTTCGCAATTCACTTGGTAGTGCGCATGTTCAAGGTAGACAAACAATATAATTATAAAACCCAAGGCAAGTGTATACTCGGATAAAAATGATTATATTAATTCATCATTGATTGAGTTAGAAAAACACGAAGAAGTTTTCAAAAAAAGGAATTATGAAAAGAATACAACCATCATGAGGTCTTATTATGAGAATTGCATCACAACTTCTTAACCTTCTAGGTACTTCATCATAGAATTTAGATGTTTGGGTTTAATAATGACAGAACAAGAACCTGTTAATGATTCATCACTACTCTAGCGCTCAGACAACTGGATTTCGAACTTTGCGTAATTAAATTAACTACCAGATAAAAGAACGTTCATGGTAGCGCCTAACTCCTACGTTCGTAAATTCAGGGATTTACTATTGTGGTATAAAAGGAAACAACTGAATCATACAATGAGATCCGAATAAAGGACAAAGTGAAAGAACTTTGGTAGGCAGAAAGACCAGTTGCACTGTTAATAAAACAATTGTATTTTAACCTTAGGAACTTGAATTACACATAAGGATATAAAGCAACCAATCCATAGAGTTTCGACCTTAAATATGACTTAGTATTCAGGAGTTATAGTGGTGATTTCCGCCTAGAAGCAAACCTGAGAAAGTACTAAGGTGACAATGGCTTTGATGACAAAAGAGTATATGGGACATGTAGGGTAAAGATTAATTTAGAAGAAGCTATTAGTTTTGACTTACTAAATCCTATCAAAAAATAAGAAATGAAACAAAAAAATAGTTAAAGCAAATAAGGGTACCGTCTATTAACTTATAATCAACTACTTAGCTTCGGTAAGAGATATGATTTACTAGATAAATTCCCCCCATCGATGTCCAAATAAAAGCATAACCACAAATCGACGGGACATTTTGATCCCTTAAGCTGTCATGTGTTCCAGCATTTGCGTGGACAGGGAATTATTTTTGCCCCCAAGATTGATCAAGCCATGATCTATAATGCAGTGCTGGGAGAAGAGAATAAGACAAATTCCCTCTCTGAGCAGAATTCGCACTTCAGGAATATTTATTCGCCCTTCGTTCTTCTGTGATTATAACGTGGGAATAAATCTCGCCAATACAGGAATTAGAGATAAATAGCTTCAATTAAAGTAGCTATATAAACCGTTGTAGTTTCACAATAGTAAGTTAATAGGTTCCGTTGAAGACCTTCTGCATTATTCTTACTCGGTATAACCTAGATTAACTAATTCGGTCTACCATTTTGCTTATCGAATGTGTATCAAGAGGCATCAAACCCATGACCTCCAGCCTGATGAAAACCAATTAATCAAATCAAGTCGATTTACGCCTGCCAAAGCGCTTGATTAAGTGCCCAATGGAACAATTTTTCAGAAAGTTACAACAGCTGTTTACACCTAAACCGATAGCATCGTATTGGGGGGGGGGGGGAATGAAAGGTCGATCATCCCCAAAGCCACCAACTCCCGTATGCCATCAACTGAGTTATGAAAAGAGGTAGACAAGGAAGGAGAGAGAGAAAAACGTTTTGAACCCGTTCGCGAAGGAAGCACTAGTGTTCGATATACCAAAGGGGTTGATGAAAGAAGTATGAAAAATCCAAATGATACGCCAACTCCTTTTGGAAGGCAAAAGAGTAAAAGGGCAGAGTAATGAATTAATTATTAATGAGGTAGAGGAGGTGGAATGATATGGAAATAGATAAGCTAAAGGAACACCATCACTAAAGATTCCCATTTTATGTGATTATTGGATGTGGTCAATTTTTAAAATCCGGATTAATCTTGGCAACCGGATAGTAAATCGATACGAGCCAATTTGATATTCTCTTGCTAACCAAAATACCACCGTGAATGAATAATATACAAGGATAAAATATTTCCTAGATAAATATTATAGAAAACAGACTGGTTTGAATAAAGGGAAGGAAATTGAATGTCAAATAAAGTAAACATACTTCACACTAATTCTAGTAACAGGTTAATTGAAACCTTGGGGGGCGGGGCTAGAAAGCGTTTCCTCTGACCCTCTAGGCCACTAAAAAGGTATCTATATCGATCAAATCATTAACCACCTTTGAAAGAGTTGAAATTACTTTTACTCAGGAGAAATTAATGAAACATTGGGAGATAAAGCGGTCGGAAATCCGAGGTCAAATTAAGCACAACGACGCTTTGATTTCAGCTCCTACATGAGTCACTCCTCTATACCCTAATTGAACTGTTCCAGCGATTACGAGACATACACCTTTAATACACCGTGGAACATATAGAAAAAGATAATTGAAAATCTAATTAATAAAGATTGAGTAAATTTTTAGCTAGATATTAAAATAAGTGAAGTTTAAAAATCTTGGTCGAAAGCAGAAATAGAAAGAGGAGATGAAAATTATGCAACAAGACTAAGTCTACGAAAGGGGCTAAACTTGGCATTTAGAATGAACGTAAGAACGAATGAAAGCCTGATTCTTGCAGATCTAGGAAAGGGTAAAATACTGCCACCATCTAAATGGACAACGAATAACAAAATAAATCGACAAGCAAAGTGGGACAAAAAGTTGATCAACGGTGATTAAGCCAAGACAATAAGGAACCGGTCAGTATGAAATTCAAAAGCAAGGGACAACGCTTTCAGGACTATAATTTTTATTCAATCCGCACTAGTGATTAGAAGCAGGTGAAAATGGAGCAATTTATTACGAAACCATTTATGAACTAATTCTATAGCCTTCACTTCATGCAGTAACTTCAGGTGTGCCGATGGGTTTACCATCTCGATGGTACAATTGCAGCTGTCCGATTTTTCTCCTTTTTTAATTTTTTGCGTACTTTTTAATTATAATTACATTGGAAAAATATCTCCTGGTCGTACGTAAGCTCCTTTAGTGACAGCCTGTCCTTATTTGGAACATGTGCTCATAAAAGTGAAACTTCGCTTTGAGGCCAATGTAGAATGTGAAGTAACACCTCACGTTTGAAATAAAATGCAATCATTAATGTTTATGTTTAAATTAAACTTATATACCAATCATGTGATATTTTATTCATTAATCAAATTTTTCAGTCATTCGCAGGCAACTTCTTAAGCCACCCTCGATTCCATCTTAGTGCCTTTGCATGGTAGTTCCAAGGTGATTTTGAATTACTTCTGCAATGTTCCATCGCAACCTTTTCATTTAAACAACATTGATTTCTTTAGTGGTTCTCCAAACATAAGAACTATAACGATTAGTTATAATTGAACACTGTTAATGCGGATTGAATTAGAAGTAACAATAACGAAATGCTCAGAATTACTGAAATTTCGTAATTGCACGATTCTGTTGATGGCACAAAAATTGAGATAGAATTTCTTTAATTAGCACGAACGTTCTCTTGTCTGGTAAATAGGCAACTCCAGACGTGCCCCAAAAGGTTGGACAGAAAGAAGCACAAGGATGAAAACCACTATGAGCGACTTGCATTCTTCTTCCATAATCCAAAAAGCAGAGAAGATGATTGAAAGTTCACACAAATTTGCATTTTAAGCGGTGAATACCGCCAACTTGTTTGTAAATTTCGCAAATATGTAAAAAACACAAAATTTGATGAGAATGCTGGAAGGAGACTAGTGCATTAACATAAGACAACAGCTTTAAAATTTTTAGAATAGGAAGTCTTTTATTCCACATATGAATTAGATCTCTGATGGGATTTTCTAGGTTCATCATGAAACTTAGCACAACTACAGCCATAAAATACTTTTAAAAACGAACAAATCGGGTGTACCTTTTCATCATTATTCGATCATATTAAAGCTGAATGAGATTAATAGAAGCTGTTAAAAAATTTTTCATAAAATTGGAAAGGAAGGCTCAAACCTAAAACTTTAAATTACATCAAGTAGAACTTTTGAAAATAAAGAGGACCTAACCGCAACTGGAGCTGCGTATGTCGCAGAGCAAATGTTTTCTGCCAAATTGCTAATCCACGTAAACAGTATTAGGCACGAAGAAGTGCAAATGAGATTAAAATGTTCTAATGGAGGTAATAACTACAGCATTTTCTCCAGCGGCGATTACGACAAATCCACAAATCACAAAAAAAGCCCTTGGAACTTCTATTAATGGTAATTCGCATAATGTCAGGAGTGGTAATGCCAAGGATATATGAGGAGAATCGGGAATGTACGCTAATATATCATTAGCAATTAAGATTGATGGAGCCCAGCGTAATTTGAAACATCAGTAGAGAAGTAAGGAATTAAGGCCACAATGTAAGCTCAAAGTAATTAAAGATATTATTATTTAGGTTAGATGTGAAGAGTAGACATGTATTAGAAATATGATATTACCTAGTGAAATGGATGCTTATGGGAGAATAGATTGCACACCTGATTATGAATTTAAGCAAGAATTGAATCTTTCAACAATAATAATTGCAATATATTATAATTTAGCCGTGGGAAGGGAGGGGAAGAGAGACAGAAAGAAATGAGTAAAAATTTACATTTCATCTCAAGCTTCCTAGAGAGGAGTTTAAGCCACCAAGAACGTCGCAACCCAATGCGTCTTAAATGTCTCACATGTATCGGCCACACTGTATTAACCATAGATTTTTGCATTCATTGTAAATGCAAGTGCTAAATTATCATCTAAAAGTCGGTTTCTGAAACACTATCAGATAGATGGCAGTGGAGTAGATCCATTTTAATATGTCTGCACTTTAGAAATATGCATTTATTGTTTATGCCAAAATTTAAGAAGTTAAGATATTTAATCCCTATGTAGGGCAAAATAGGGCAAACCAATAAGCTAGTTACGAATAATTGACACAAGACGTCGTCATATATAAAGTGCATATCACTTAAGGATAAAATATACCTAAAAGTACATCGTGCTTATAATTGAATTAATCGAGTAAATAAATTTCTAAGATATAAAATGGCTGTGTAACGTATAGAAATAGGGTATGTATTAACCAAAAGGAAGAAAGTAGGGAGTAACTTACGACAAGAGGGCTAAGGCATGTGGCAAGTTCAGCGAAACGTCGGCGTTCCTCCTCAGCAACTGACTGCAGGCAACGCTGTTCCAATTGTTCCAAAGCCCTTTGTTTGCAGGCTAGATCATGTTGTACGAAGTTGATTTGCACACTGGGAGCATCGTAGTCGTCCTTTTCGAAAGCCGCTGTCACGCCACCACGGTCCTACAAGAGAATCAAGAACCCCGTTCGGGCATATATTTCTTCATGGTATATATATATATATATATATGGCAAAACAAAACAATAACTGATAACTGCGATACAGTAAGGACACGGTTATGAACATTTATTTTACATTAAAAGCATTCAACAGATTAACCAGTTTTGAAAACAATGACATGAGAATAAAATGCAAGCGATGGGGCACGTTATTTAATATCTCCAGCTACTGGGGATATGTTGAATAAAGTGTGAAAAGATGTTCATTTCTCTGGCCGGAAAACAGAAGAAAAATCATTCGAGATAGAAGAATACATCCTTGAAACAAAGTTTCTCGTTGGTTTTTTGAACACTCTGGAGGCCAAATTTTAAAGCAGCAGCAAAAGGATTCTCAGAACTCCTCTTGGCCTTCCATTCAATCGGATCGCATATTCTTTCAATGCCCCCCCCCCCCCACCCTTTTTGGACTAAAAAAGTGAATTTCCACACGTCCAGTGTACTAATAACTTAGATTACTCTGGAGGATTTATGCGCATGGGTAACTCTATGTGGATTTTTAAGATAACATACTTTCAATTTGGGCTGATAAGTTCAGCGAATTTCTGAAACTAGAGAAAAAGAATAGTACATGTTTTTTTAAGTCTGAACTGAAAAGTAAACAACTTGAAATCTCGATTCTCGACGAAAAATGATTGTTTACTCTCCTAAAACCAAGATTATGATCGAAGCCCTGCAAAAGAACCGTATTCCACCAAGATGAATATCACCAAATCCATCTTATCTATATTACTATGTTTTTATCGTAGCTAAATGTCAGATATATATATACACATATATAATATTGTCAGGAAGGATAAAGAATAGTGTCTTAATTCTTATCTATCTAGATTACGAGAGGAAATCTGAGAACGGTAATCAAGAGGATAAGGTGGAAGCACTGACAGTCTGACAACAGATGGTTCAAAAGATTTGATGGCCAAGAAACAAGAGCCTAATAATGAAAGTTCACTGCCGAGTTAAAAAGAACTTCTTTCTTCTATGGTGTCTAGGCATAGTTAGACAAAATATTATTGGATTGCTTTCATAACATATTAAAAAAATATTCAATAAGAAAGTGATCATGTCAGGTGTAGCTAGATCCAAATTAATTTGTTCACTTACGACTAAATAAACTACCAGTAGGCAAACAAAACGGCCGGTCAAAAGTAAGCGATGAAAGAAACTACTGAGTTGAAAATAAGCGACCGACCCAGGTCATAGCAATGAATGTGTGTGTGTGTGTGTGTGTGTGTGTGTGTGTGTGTGTGTGTGTGTGT
>UZAE01012329.1:10819-44294 GCA_900617975.1 Rodentolepis nana
GTGTGTGTGTGTGTGTGTGTGTGTGTGTGTGTGTGTGTGTGTGTGTGTGTGTGTGCGGTTAAGCATATGGAAAGGGGAAGAAAATATTAATATTTGCAGCAACAAATGTTCTCCTTACCGCATTTAGATTTTCCAGTAGGAAGTCATTTACAAGACTTGAAAAAAAATCACGCAGAGAAAGAATTCGCCAAATAAGGAAATATTGGAAGTGTATACAGATATTTAATATTAGCATTATCAATAAGACCTTTTTGAAATTCCACAAAATAAATGGGTGATTGAAATTGGTCAAAATATCATTCTCAAAATTAGCACGAAACTCTCAAAGCGATCCTTTTCAAAGGACCTTCGAGAGAAAAAACGATCCCAAATTGCATAAGAAATCTCGCCACCCACCCACTACCACATTTTTTCCTTATACGCATGAATCCGCTTGCCCAACAAATATATATATATATATATATATATATATATATATATATATATATATATATATATATATATATATATNATATATATATATATATATTGCGCACTACCTTGCCAGAAATCAAAAAAATCATGAGAACTACTTATAAATAATTCGAAATTTCCTCTGTAGATTTAGTTAGTGCTCTCTTGCATCCGCAAATTTTAAATGGTTACAACGAAAAATGTCGAAAGTTCCTTAGAAGTGGAGTTAATAGGTGATGTTAAAATGCCGATAGCAAGGAACGAAACGAAGAGTATATCGACCTGCCAGAAGGCAAACTTCGAACTTTGGTGTGTGGTAAAATCTCATGACGATTAACAACAAAGATCTAGTTACCGGTGTAGCACACTTTTCAGTGCGAGAAGAACATAAGGAATTAAGAGAGAAATTCTAAAAGTTGGAATTTGTTGAAACTAAAGTCTGCTAAAGTTAAGCCGTGAAAGCTTATTGGTCATTGGAGGAAAGAGTGCATAGAAGTGATAAGATCAACATCAAAATACACCAACCGGCAGTTATGTTCAGCACATGGTAAGCAAGAATTCCCTTGTCAATACGGTGGACGATACCCTTGATAGCCAGAATTTTCTTCCAAATTCTGCCTGATCTCTACCCTTTCACTCCTTGTTGCACGACTCAGTAGCTCAACTACAATTTGGCTCCAATACGCGTCCTAACACTAATGAGTAGAATTTGCTTTAAGAGCGACTAATCAATAAAACAAAAGCACAATTTAGCTATTTGAAATGATCGTAAGATGGGAGGTGAGTTACAAATAGAGTGCATCTGATGGATCTCAGTTTCTCAATAAGCCGTAATGTGAAAGAGAACCACCTTCAACCCTTAAGGTAGATAAATGTACTTAGATTAGGGAAGAGAAAGGACTTTAAGACAAAGAGATAAGAGGTGACGACCGATGTATTTCGATATTTTGTTTATATAAGGGGAAAAACGGACAGGTTTACATTACACATACCAAAGATTTGCTAATCGGGAAATAAATATGGAGCAAGAAACTGAAGTCGTCAATCGAGCTCTAAATTTTCCAATTAATTTTCCCATTTCATTCATGATAGTAGATGCCTAAAAGAATGCATTACCAGCTAATCGGATAAATTATTAACTCCAGGATAGATAAGTTGCAACAATTTCTTAACATTAATTGAATTATAAAGTTAAAAATCGGTTCTTTGCCTACTAAATCCGAGTATCGGATATCTTCTGGCGTAATTCGATTACTGATGGTATACTCTATATCCAGAATATGGTTAAGGAATTTTATGTTTTAATGAAAAACGATCGTGAGTAGGAAAAAACTGAACCCTTGTTACCTGAATTCAAGTCACGACTTTGGAAAAAAAAACCTGGAAATGTAGATGGAGGTGGAGTGGGTCTGGGAACAGCAACTGCAATAAATTCACAACCGCTTAATGACAGATGTAGAAATTTATGATCCCACGGGGATTAAGTAATCACAAGAGACATCAGGACAAAGCGGTTTGCTTTTTTCCGATGTGAAAAGAGCATTTCGAACGGCGATACTAGGGAAGCGCAAAATACAATAGTTTGCTAGTACATTATGATTTATTAGAGAAAGGAGCCGTGTTTCGTGTCAGCGGCATGTTTTTTCTCAAACCATCTTGGAAGAGCAAAAAAGGAACTTGCTACAACGGAAAGAAATCTATAAAAATTTAACCATGGAAGATATGAAGTTGGAAATTTCCACTGGAAGGTGAGCATAACCAACCCCCCCCCCCCCCCCCCCCCCGCCTCAAAATTAGCCCATAATTAAATAATCAAACAGGGTAGATATTTAGGAAAAAGTCTCAGATTGGTCATAAAAATTCGGCTACCAGAAATGGGAAAAAGACCAAGAATATTCCATTTAATTTCTAATAACCCCATGTGGATTTTCTGTACTTTTAATAAAGAGTTAATCAAGAAGTATAATTCTACATTAGTAATAATAATTAATTTTTATTCATGGTTTTTTTTAAAGTGGCATGAGAATGAAGAGCATGCATAATGAGGTTTTAGGTAAATCTTGATTAGTGCATAAACACTAGCCTGCAGATTTTTAAACCGATCAAAATTTTATTATAGTACCTTGACCTTTGAATGATAGTTTTTGAGAGGATCTTTTAGTGCCCTTGGCACATATGTTTGCAGTAAACCGTACCCTTTTTGTATTCGAGTAAGTAGTATCGGAACTCCGTGGCCCGATAACTTTGTACACTCTTGAACAACCAAGTATCAGAAGATAGTTATTGGGAGCTAGTTTCAATTCACTTTATGAAACAAACCCTCATAAATGATTGAATACTGCAGCGCCTCAACTTCAAACCTGATAATGAACAAGATGCATAAATAGATCTTAAACCAAAAACCAATATATTCCGCAAGTACAATATAAATAAACCTAGTAGATTGACTACAAGATTGTCAAGTGAGGATAAGTAAAAATTCAAAGACCAACTTCGCAAGACATTACTTTCCAGAAGACACATTCGCACTTGATCTCTCATCTATTCCAAAAGGCAAGCTCATTGTCTTAAAAAATGGTAACAAGACGGGAAGCGCTACCCGAATCTATGTCAACTTTTCAAAATGAAAACTTGCCTAAATTGAAGAAACGTTACAAAATGAAGGAATATTACAAGTGAGTAAGAAACAGATGGAGAAATTAATGGAAGACTAATAAGTCATAAGGACATTTCACGGTGACATTAAAGACTTTAGGAGATGCACTTTTAGAGGAAAGCGCGTAGCCTAGATTAGGTCGGGAATTGTGATTGGCAAATAAGATAGGACAAATCTACATTTTGAGAATTACTGATCCACTCTGCCAGGAGATGAAGTCTTCTACATAACGTAACCCCTCATACTAATCGTCATTACAGTTCTTAATAAATATATCCAGACTTCGTCCAGTAAGAGTGAATTCAAAGTCCAAAGTGTTAAGAACACTTAACTCGAGTAAAGGGAAGGTATATCGGAGCTACTCTAATGCGAAATTCTCATTTTACATATGACCACCCACATCACTGGATGTGCTTTGATGAGTATCAATTTCATTACCTATGATTTTTAGGATTTGCATTTTGACCAACGAGGCACCGACGAACAAAGAACAGCATTTTGAGCGGAGTAATATCTTGAAGCCTCTCATATGGTGAGCTCACATTCTGCAAACTCTCTATTGATCAAAATTAATTGTCATGATTGGACATTTCGTTCACTGACAGAAATATTCCCTGACCACTATTAAGACCATCTTTCAGAGAGCAATTCAAGACATTTAATTTACTATATTAATGTACTAATTAATTAGTAAGGTTAGGTAAATAAACGAGATACACATAAAAAAGTCAATTGACCAAAATTGTACATTATTGTGTCCAAAAATGTCTCCACTATGAAGAACTGAATCCAGAAGAGTTAGTTAGGAGGAGATGTAAACTTGGAGAGAGAATTTGTTTCTGTACGTCAGAGTAATTGTATCTGATAAGAGACTGTATGAGAACACAGCGCCGAATTTGGCGCCAAATCCTAAAGCATTTTAAACTTGAAGGGCAGAAAAAAACGACATATAATTCAGCTCCTTTCATGTTGATAATCAATCTACAAAAATTCTGTGATACGCGAAATATTATTTGAAAGCGTTAAAATTACACTATCAGTAAATTCAAACAACACTTAGATAGCCCATCATATTGAGATAGAATGATTTAGTCTGGTTTAAGAGAAATTCGATGACTAACCTATTGCGTTTGGACATACCGCTCACTGAAGTGCCTAAATGGACAGCGAATTCATGACACATGACTTTACAAATGAAAATTGTAAACTGATTGCAGCAGAAACTATCCATAAGACATAAGTAAAGAACAAATCTCAATAAAATTAGAAATGGCAAAACGAACATTTGCGCACAGTTGCCATATTGAATGGACAGAAATTTCCATGTTCAAAGTCAGAATGGATGACTAATCAATTGTTTGAGCAACCAATCGTTATTAAGAATTTAATACCCTGGTAATTTTAACACCCCAAACTAGGATTTTAAAATTATTAAAACTACATTCTAGCTATTAAAGTTATAAAATTCTATAGCTGCAAAGCTCGGCGGCTTTTGTAAGCTAATAACTTTGAGGATCCAAAACAAACAGTACGCGATATTTCGAGTTTTCGTAAACGCGAACGATTGTATTCTTCCACTTTTAATTGGTAGAACATGAAGTTACGAAAATGCCAAGCGTATTTAGAGCTGAGTTGTAACTGAACAGAACACTCCCACTTCCTAATTCATGCGAGTTTTATTAACAAAATGATGCTAACCACAACTTCCGTCTTGAACGAATTATTTTTCATGACCAAAACCACAAAACTTCACAGTCGGTTTCCTTTTCTTCCGCTAAAATCGAAGCATATTAATCTTGGGAGATAATAAATTGAAAAAAACAAAAAATCTTAACTCAGAGCAACTAACACCTCCACAGTCATGAAGACAGAGTTAACACTTAATATTCTAAGCATACGCCAATGCGCTATTAAAATGTATAAAAGTATGATGTACAAATATTCAATCAAGCACTCAAAAAATAGATTGTGAAATTACGAAAATTAAAATTATTACAAAAATAACCAAGTAAAAAACTAATATATATGACAATTTTTCCCTCAAAGCATTTTTAAAATCAAGCAATAAAAAATATTCTTAACTTCATTCTTCTAAAAGCAAGTAAATGCCTCTCTCCTTTTCCGAATTCGAAGTTGAATTGATAGGTCAAATAAACTTAACAAACAGAAATACGAATACAGACCAATTCTCACCAAGGACTCAACATCCAGGTAAGCTTAAAATTTAACAGATCAATTTCAAACGTCCAAACAATTAAAACCTAACTTGAACAGAATAGAGATCATTGGTTCCAGAACGAATATATCTCTCAGGCCAATCCGCACTTTGGCCAACAAATAAGTCGTATTCAAATAGACTTAATAAAGAGAATAAGATGCCGCGCAGAGATAGCCATAAGGCATTTTATTTATTGGAGATGTATTAATATATAAAATTGAAGTAGACATTAATTGATTGTGTTTGAACTTTGAGCTTTATAAAGAGAACAAATAATAATAGGTACTGCAATCGAAGTTCGCTCATATAAGCCGATCTGCAAAATGAGAATTCACACACAAAAACTATGGTCTGGTGACCTAAAAAGTTTGAATAAACCTGAATAAGGACAATAAAACAAGAATCGCTCAAAGTTAATTAATTGATTTTTCATGATTTCAAGTAGGTAGCATGATAATTCAAAGGCAAATTACTATGCACAACACTTACCAAGTGGGCGGTAAAGCTCGTGTTTCTGATCATGGAGACTTAGAGACCCTAACCCCTCGTACTTGAATGGGGACTTGAGATTTATAAATTGCTAATTTCAATCATAAAAACATCAATCCGTTCCGAAAATTAAGGGAGCCAAAGCCTCAACAATTACTTTTAAGCAATCCACCTTCAAGCGGACATAAATGACTGTGATCCATGAACATGCAAATTTGCTCACATACTTTACCAATATAAGCAATAAATTGAAGTAGTAATATTTGTCACCTAACCGCAAAAGTTAAGTGGAAAACAACATAGACAGTTAGAGCAGAAGAATTAACAAGAGAAAGCGTTAATACTGAATCTTGATATCTCATTAAATGTAGTAAAAAGACTCAAATAGACTTATCTCACAGATAGCTTCGCAATTGTAAGAAGTCAGTATAAAAAGGAATATCACATAAACCTAAGAGACGTTTTGATTGCAAATCTCATCATATAAATAGAAAAAAGGATTAAAATAGCTATCTTTCGGATGCCCGAGAAATCAATAAAAGTAGTAAGAGAACGAAATAGGATTAGAATAAATGATCGAGATTCATGTCAAGCAAACAATCGAATTCTGAGAAAATTAATTAAATAAATATACCTACATAGAGCATTTTCGTCAGTCACTCTTATTAATGAAAAATAAACGCAATCACCGAAACAAATTAAAGAACATGAGGGAAAACTGATATATGTAAATGCCAGCTCAATAACAATAGAAAAGCAACGCCCTGGAGGGTTTCTGATGAGAAAACTGATCAATTCTACTTCATCATTCGTTCGATGTATGTCGAGATCAATGACACCGGAATCACCCTATAACTAGTACAAATAGGGGGACGTGATATAAAATCTGTTGGAAGTTTACCATCAATAACAAAAAGCACTGTGTAAATAGTGGAAAAGTTTTAGACTTTAAAGTGGTAAAATATCAACAAAAAAAACTAACGAGTAAAGCAAAGCTACAAATAGCCAAAAAACATGTATGAATAAAAAGAGGTAATAAATTACCCAAATACATAACAGGAATTCAAACGAGCAAATATATATTTCAAACTTACAATAAAAAACATAGAGTAAGCACAATATAGAAAACATCTCCGGATTCCACCATTAAAGAGTACAAAATTCAAAAAGCGGTGTTACTTACTAAAGATCGCAACTTGGATTTAATGAAGCTCTAGCATAGGCACAAATATGCTATATGAAATATGCACGCATAACTGGGCAATATACACATTAAAGAATCGTACAAACCTTGCGCTTAATTCGCTTTTTGCATTTTTCAGCTTCTAGCATAGCACGTTGTAATTCCGCTCTGGCTTTGCGAAGTTCTTTGACGGAGTCCCTGTCCATTTGATTAGATGTTCGACGCCACTCCTCCAACCTATCTGAGAGAGGGGTCACTAGACAGTCCGTGATCTGACTAAAATTAACCAAAAGGAAATAAAAATTTGGCAATTTGAAAGAAAACAAATATGAAAAATAGACTAAATCAACACTTACCTATTAAAACTACGAAGACGGGACTCAATGGAGAGCTGACGGAGACAATATCGTCGTAGAGCAATGCCGAAAGGGCGTAAACCAGCATCATTTGTCTCTGCAATGTCTGCAATCTTTTGAAATGCCTCCAGAAAACCGGACATACATTGCATGGTCACGCTAAAATACAAATGTCAGGGAAATTGTCGGCCTAACAGCAAGAAATTTCAAAATTTAAAGACAAAGACTTCACCTCATTGAAGAAGTTAATTTATTTGATTTATTAATCAACTCATCCCAATATGCAAGAGAGGTCTAAAATCATTAAAATTATACACAAACCAACCTTTAAATTGGAAAGTTTCGAGCTAAAATTATTTGCTTCATATGATGATTTCATTGAAAGGTCTATTATTTCAAAATTTAAACGTATTTAGCATTTATCTAATAAATCAACTGATAAAGCTATAAAGAGCCCAACATGGAACACAAAGCACGAAATTATACAGATGCGATTATTCAAAGTTGAAAGGCAACCAATTAAAAGGGAGTATAAGTCAGCCAATGGAATAAAGAGGCACTATAGGACAAGGTAAATGTGAAATTGCATTCAAAGGCTAAAACAAATCACAAATAAACTGGATCATAAATATACTATATAGATTTTGACGACAGTTTTTATTTTATATTTTAAACACATTTTATATTGAATATGTTTTAATAACAGTAAATAGTCAATAGACTAAGAGCTGAAAGTGGCATACATGAATGCAGAAAAATTAAATCAGCTGTTGCTCTTTCTTATGCAATCCAATTTCCTTACAAATACATAGAATGAAGGTGATTTAGGAATTACGCAAAATTGGTTTCGTATATGGGATTACTTATGATAATGGAGGAGTTATGTCTCGGGTGCTTTACGTAATACAAGTAAATCTTATCTAAACCCCACCAACTTATCGCAAAATCCTCAAATATAAAATTGCAACCGAGGTTAGTTAAACAATCTCAACGCAATCATGGAAGTACATCATATGGAATGAAATGTATTTATGGTAGTAGGGTTACAGTCACGAAGATTGCTCCCTGAAATACAATTAGGGATGGACTAATAAAGGACCGATTTTTCACTAGAATTTCTGCCCAACAGAATCAGCATCACGATAATGGGTGCGAATGAAACTTCCTTACTCAAAATTTGTTTATTTATATCGAATGGCACGCGTTTTGATAGTTATCATTAGCCCTTTAGTTGACTTCAGGCTTCAGAGAGGGGAAGGAACATCAAAGTGAAAAAAGTCGAGTTTGTTGGGGGAACAGAAGAGTTTCAAAGATGTAAAAGATACAGTCACAAAGGTAAAAAGGTGATGTGAGTACGGTGGAAGTAGTGTAATGTGACATACAGTGAGGTGATTGTAGTTTAAAGTCAAAGTCAACTGCCGAATAATAGACCTTTTGCCGTATGAGTATACGTACCCAGGTTGCACCACGTGAAGGTAAGTCTATCCCACACCCCTCCTTATTCGATATTGATAGCATTACACCATCTTTGGTACTTGTATATTCTTAATCTCGTACATTCCTATATAGTAATAGATTTTTGGCGCTTTTAAAACTCCCAACTCCAAATAGGGCTAAAAACCTATGACAATGAGCTGACTCTGAGATTTTAAAAATTAATATGGCAAACTAGGTTACAGATTGAAATTTGCCGTTCAAAGAAGTGTTCGCTGTAGTAGCCGTTTAAGCCAACATTCAATATCAGTACTCATTTTACTAGAACTCGGCAAAATGCCTTTCAATGAGCTAGATCATTCCATGCGCAAATTAAAAATAAATTTAAGTGATGTATACAGATAAATAAGGAATAATCTCAAAAAAGTAAACTCCGGAACAACAAGATACCAACGTATTTTTTAGACAGACGTGTCATTTATCAAACGTGCCAGCAGTAGAAAATTCGTCCCCCCATACCTTAGGAAATGCGTAATCACGGAAAATATGACCAAATCTGAAAAAAGCAGCTAAATTTATTCGGACGATTAGACACGCTATGGTATTGAATTAAGTTTAAAATCAAGTGATCCAAATAAGAAACCAAAGAAAGGGATCGAGGAATCAAAGTGGAAAAGTCAGCATCTCAAACAGCCAACAGATACCAATCTTCAAGTAGGACAACCCTCCACAAAATACTAAAGCAGTGATTATTTTCGGAACTGAAATCCCACCAGTTATTTGCTCAAAACTATAACCCCGCAGACAAGTGTGCACCTCATTGTAAGACACTCAATGCCTACCTGCGGTTGTTAGATCAGGAGAATACACGAATGATATTTTCTCGAGAAAATTAAACCCCAAAACGGGGAAATGCTTTGTAACAAGGATTCAAAACGAAATCCAGGCAGTTGACAATTTTAAAAAGTAAATTCCAGGCATTCCACGGAGTAAACAAGCCGATAAACCATTCGAACACAACCAGTACGCCTTCAATTGAAATGGAGTAATAGAAGGAGAATACTAGTAACCTCCACAAACAGACTGAATGCTTAAACGGTTTACGCCAATCCACATCTCGACGGTTAATTGCGTCCGTGAACAACGGACCAAAAGTTCAACTAGAAAGTTTGCTCAATAGTTAATATTAAAGGTAATGGTAGATGCAGTAAACAAAAATAAGAACTACAAAGTAACCGTGATTAAATACAATGCATTTTATTGAAAATCTAGCGGAGTCTTTTAGCTTCTCTTTCAGATTCCAGGAGGACGAGAATGTCGCCTTCACGGATTGGGCCCTTTGCGTTGCGAACAATGCTTCGCTTGACATCGAAGAGCTCGACGCGAACTTGACTACACTGACCCTGAGAGCCGGTGCGGCCAATAACTCTCAACACCTACAAGGCAGCAATTTTAAAGTATAAAAACATGAATATAAACGAGATTAATAAAGGAAATAGCTCTACATGGAATTTAATAACGATTTTAATGACATACCCTAGCGCTTTGCGGCGGAGAAGTAGTTTTTGCAGCATCCATGATCACTCGATACTATCTATATCCAAATGTGTCACGTTGGGGTAGGCGAAGGCAATTTTAAACAATTATTTTGTTTCGTAAAGTTTAAAAAAATTATAATAATATTTGCATAGTTATATTATATTCCCTCTATTTTACATTATTATTTTTTAATATAATTTAGTAGTCTAACTGACGAAATAAAATAATCTCTTTGTTTTGACGAGGATTTGATGTTATTAACTGCAGTATCAAAGGATAAATAAATTAATCTCATGAAAATTTAATTTAAGAAAAGTTTCAGCAATTGTTCTTTTATAATATCCACATATTTATTCGTTTTATGTCATCATTTTTTCTTGACTTTGAAAAATATTATATACAATATATAAATATATATATATATATATATAATATTGTGCAATGTCAATGTTTACAATTTTAGGTTCTCGATATAGATTAGCTTAATTTTAGTAGCAATTAAATTTTTAATTAACAAAATAATAGATACTAAATGACTATTAATGGTTTAGTTAAGATTGCGGAAATCAACGCTGATAATGGCTCTTGATAAAAAAATAATTCCACATATTTTGACCATGGCAAAAATTACTTTGACTAATATATCTTATTTTCTGGTGGTAGACTAAATATAAAGGGATTGAATCTATTAAGAGATATTTGAACATTCGGAAGGATGAATGGAATGTTAGTAAAATTCAAAATTAATTTTTTATATTAAAGTCAGGAAATTGGCGTCTGGATAGCTAGATATTGCAGTTTTGATCTCAATTAGCTCAAAAAATGCAACCATTACAGCAGGATTCATTAGAGGCTTTGCCAGCATTAGTTGCTCTAGAATGATGTGAATGAGAGAACGGCAATGTTGAACATGCAATGAATTTTTATTGATTGGCCTTCTTTAATAGTATTTACTGTATCTGAACCGTAAAATACTGATGAAAAAGAGATGCCATTCTTCTATCTTCTAGTTTAACCATAAACCATATCTTATCATTGTTAACTAGATATGTTTTTGATAACCTCAAAATTTGCACGATTATGAAAACATTCTTAAAATTAATACATGAACAAGTTTAATTTAATAAATTTTAAATAATCTATTAATAAGTGCTAAAGTTATTTACTAGAATGAAAGCTTCCATTATATTCTGTTAGCAACCAATTAGAAAAACACGGTTTATCGAAAACGCAGATTAAAGCTGTGATTGTTGTAATAAGCTATATACGCCTTTCTTATTGCTAATCATTCAACTTAATTGATGTAAATGCATATTACGGGTTTTAAAGCAGCATAATAATCGCAAAGTTGTGCATAGGTGTTTTAACTTGAAAGTTAAAGTTGTTAATTGGGTTACGATTGACGAGTTTCCAACTGCTTGATTTAATCAAATTCGCTTTTTTAAATCTAATATACTTCCGAATTTTTCATGTGAAATTTGATGCCCCTGATAGTTTTAGATTTAAGTGAATATATATATATATATGCATGACATAGAACACGAGTATTTAGGTTGTGTAACTGATATGGAGAGCAATAATTAAATACAATTTTTCTACGCCGATTGGCTGGGAGGTTTCTGCGTTCGGGACCTCATCAACTTGACCCCACATAGTGATTGCGGGATATATAGCATACTGCTATTTCCAGAAAGTTCTAGCGCACATAGAATTCATTGGTCCAGTCGTGTTGGTGTTAGGTTTACCACAAGAGTCAGTCAAATTTCTGTATATTTGGTCATAGTTTTCCAACTAATGGCCAAAACAACGATCTGATGTAACCCAGTTCTCAGGCAAATTCCATTATTTATTTATTTAACAAGTGATTCCATTCATTTTCTATATAGGCTCCATTGTTTTCAATACACTTTTATAATCTGTACTTCTACCTGAAAATTCTCTCGTGGTAGAATTTTGGGAACTGTCCCTGGCACCATGAAATTATATGCCTCTTTGCTTCACCATAAAGACGTAAACCGCATTCCTTTGAGTTGTTCTTTCAGTTTCGGAAACAAAAAAGGAGTTAGTTCTGAATTATAAGAAGGATGTGGAGTTGTTTTCTTTTGAAGTTCGTGCAACAGGAGCCTGATAGCTCTTTAAGAATGTTCAGAGGCATTCTCATGATGGAACAAAAATTTGATTGTGCAGTTTTGCTTACCGTTATTTTAGTCAGACATGTCACCAACGTTGTCAAAACACCATGCTAACTTGAGGTGACCGCTTCTTCTTCCAGAAAGTCTATCAATATGTATCATTCCTTTCGAATCTCAAAAATTGGTGGCCATTACCTTCCTAATCCACATTTCAGCTTTGAATTGGACAGGCTCAGGTGCTTCCTTCGGATGCCACTCTTTTGATTGAATTTATTTTTCTGTATCAATTTAGCAGATCTAGGTTTCTTCCCCGGAAACACAAGGCTTAAAATTTACCTTCATTTGCTTCCATCTATGCCAAAGTTGATGAACAAAGTTCAGCTGTTTAGACTAGTTACTTCTGCAACGCCTTTGGAGCTTGCTCAAGCCAATATTTTCTGGAGAATTAAAAATGCGCATCTATGTGTAATTCCTACTTCATTGGCGATTTCCTCAATAGGTTCTTCGCAAAAGAGATATTTTCTTGATTTCTTGCTGTAGTGGGTATCACTCCCGTGGGTTGTCAACAGGTTGCCTTCTTCACTCCTTACGGCATTTACTCAAATCATAAATAGCTGTTCTATATGGCGCAAAGACCCTATAAACCTTCTCTAAATGTTCTATGATCCTAACTGGGTTCCAGTTTTGCTTAGACAAACATTTTATGTTAGCTCTGTTCTCAAAATTTGCCATTTGAAGGTTAAAAAATTGCTAGTCATTTTGAGAGCACCCTGTCTTGACCCTGATTGGACAGTTGTGTGCTATTAAGGAAGCTTTAGAGGCATCTTTGAAATAATAAAACTTTGATCTACTTGAAGTTATGGCATATGTCTTAGAACTTTTAAACTCACTCAATAAACAATTTATGTCCTTGGTAAAATTAGCCCTAAAGCGCCTAGGTCACTTAAAACACCCCCAGTCAAAACACAATTAATTCTGCTCAAAGAAATACAGCAACTCTTTTACTTTCTTCGTATATTATCATATTTGACGTTATTTATATATAGAGAATAATAATATTAATATAAGTAGAAGTAGTGGTAGTAGTTGGAAAGAGACAGAGTAATAAGCACAAAACTTAACAAGAGAGATGCAAACAAAGAAAGGGTGAGTGAAAGAAGGGAGTACAATTGAAAGGAGGCAAAACAGCTTTCTTTATTGGCGCGCAAGAATTGATTGGACACACAAAGGCAGACCGGTGGGTTTAAGCAACGCAAAAAATGACGTGCTTTTTCTACTGCTGAATACAAGAATGGCGCATTTTTAAAATAAGTTAGCAAGCAGACACCAACACAAATTGTCAACAGCCAACAGGTGAAAGGCAGAGGAAAATAGGAAGGGAATATTTCGTCCTATCACACATTCGGGAGAGTAGTGAGAAAAGTTCCAAAAATAGACGAAGCGAAAAAGGGAGAAACCAAAAAAGAAAACTGGCAACGTTGGCGCTTGATTCCTGAAAACTTATCAAAATAACCGAGTAACCTAGAGGGAGGGGGAGGGGATAGTGAGATACGAATATAATTATCGTTAGCATCAGGGGAATAAAGGAATAAAAATAGCACCGAGATGCACAAAGAGGTACACAGGGGGAGAAAAGCGAGAAGTGAACCAAAAAGTCACACGCACACAGCAGTGCATGGGAAGAAAAGGTCAATTGTCATCTGAGGGCTGCAAGGGAAGATTGGACGCTGCCCAGGATTGTTAGGAAGGGAAATACATGTTCAAAGGTCACTGGTTGTAGTCAGATTGAGGTGGCGGCGCTTGTGGTGAATTATGATCAAAAAGAAGTTGCTGCTGATTTTGATTGGCAGGATTGGTGGTTGAGGTTGAGTTGTTGTTTGGAGCAATGAGGTCAGTCCCACCAGCACTGTCAGAAACTGGAGTACTCAACATATTTAGCGGAAGACCCGCTGGACTTGGAGAATCATTGCCTAAGAAAAGATTGCGTCGTAGATAATGCTGGCTTGCAGGACCTATAAATATAGAAAGATAATTGTAAAGCTACCAAGCTACTTTAATGGATTTAAGTAGAAGTATTAAAGGCTTACGGCTACAACTACTACCCGCACGATTAGATTGCACGCCATACTCTTGTGCAAGGGTAACTAGGACTTCGAGAATCTCAGGGTTTGTCTGAAAGATAATAAAACATTATTAAGTGTTTATGCATACAATCAACCATCCTAACATAAAACCTCAAGCCACCAAGCAAAACTAATTTAGGACAGAATGAGGAAAGTTAATTCAGCTAAAACCTTTGTCGTGGGCATGTTGGACTTACAAAAGGAACTCTAATGTCAACATATTACCATGACTCTGCAAATCAAAGCAATAAAATTATCTAAGACATGACAACTTCTACCGACCAGATTTAAGTAGGCTTACCATGCATGCCATTGTTTGCTGGTTTAGATACAAGTATGATAGGCTTATTTGACACCGATAAGAACAATATTCATCCCTATTCTTTAAAATAGGCGCTGGAATATTAATTTCAAATAATTAAAGATGAGTATTAAGTCATGATGTCAATAAATCTCTTCCATCAAGTGTTGCATCCTATGAGGATTTCGATCCGTTGGATACAGAACAGATTAAGATTTGAATAGTACAGACATCATTTGCAATATTTAGAAGCACATTACAGGTACAAAAGCCTTTTAAGATGACTTCTAATCACCCATTTGGCATATTCATTCAGTAGAAAGCCCTTTCTTTACCAACGGCCCGAAAAGGGGTGATTATTCAGAGTATTCTGAGCAAAACAATGGTCGTTTTGAAGTCAAATTTTAGTATTACACACGTTTGCAACTTAGTATGTTCCGGATTTAGATAAACAACAGACAGACTATGTTGACACATAACTTAGCACCTTTATAACTGACGATTTGCGGTTTTTAATGATTGTTCATTAACGAAGAACAAGCAATTAATCGAAATCTTCGTCAAGTCTTGATTCGTCCTTCACATTATTACCTGGGTCAAACCAGCCCATCATTTCCCCAATTCTCCATTGCCTCTTTTTATGCATTTGCTTAATGTAACTCAACCCATTGTCCTCGGATTTGTGAAAGGGAGGTTTAAGCTGTTAGTTTTTTTAGGAAGATCAATATGTTTGCAGGTGGATACTGTTAAGTCCAACGTAGTTGGACTCAGTGCAGCTTTACTAATGGAATTAACACAACTTCCAACATTCCTACAAGCTAAAGCTATACGTTGTGAATGATAGAAAAGTTAAATCGTGACACAATTTTGAAATCGATTAGATATACGTGAGTATTTTTTGAAATGCATTAAAAACAATTGAAAACTTCAACTTTAAACGAAAACCAGAAAATTTGAAAAAAAATATAACATAAACGCACCATACTTACGTCAATAGGCTTTAGTAACCCAAGTTGAAATAACAGAATCTGAAATAATTCCAGATAACATTTTCTCCAGGAAAATAACTCGGTAATGTTTGATCCCATCAATCAAACTCAAATTCTACTTGACATAGACTGGTTATTCCTAACGCTATCACAAGTTAAACAGAATAAACCATGTTTTCAAGAGAGCATGATTTAAGAGAAACCTAGGCAGATTAATTAACCTTATAACGTTCAAACTGAAGTTAGTAAACACAATGTGAATTAATCACGTTTAAACATGTATAACTATAATTTCAAGACCGAAAACTCGGTTTATTAAATGAAGACTAAAATTGTACACGGCGAAATTGATTGAAGCCTCACATATAGGACACTTGAACTTAATTCGTATGATACGAAATAGTGTGTACATCAAGATACTCCTCAAAAACCAATCACCGAGAAAAGGCATACAAAAAAACCTACTAAGTTCTTTTTGATCAAATGATTATAGTTAAGATATGAATTATGTAGATAGTTGCATGGCTATCAATATTACATTTATTGACAGAAAGGGTAAGTAAACCTTGAAGATAATAACGGCCTCCATATAATTCGATATAGGGTTGGCATTAAAGAACTTCAAGACTAAAAGTATTTTGGGAGTGCTTGAAAGAACCCCCACCCCCACAAAAGTAGGTCTAAACTATAGTCTATGGCACTGCCGATAGGTGAACAATTCACACCTTGGCTCGTCTTCCAGGGGCCTTATAGCCTGATAAGCAAGATTATTGAGGCCCGGCCTAGACAGGATCTCCACCCCTTGAGACAGTGGATTGACCCTCAAATATTAATGTGAAAAATGCAACCTAGCAATATCTAGTGTAATAAAAAGTCAAAGAAGCCAAATCAGCTTTACAAGCATTAGATTGGAGGAAGTTTGGTTTTAAAATTGTATCCCTTGCTCAAATGGATACAGCCCGGGAGAGAGGGGTATGAGTATGCACTCGTTGGGTAGTTTCTTAAACTTTTATAGGTTTTGAGCGATTCCTGTGAGATAAAAAGTTTGCACAAAATAAGAATGGTGGGATGCGGACTTTCACTTTCAAAGGAAAATACTTAACTTCCTTAAGTCAAAGAACAGATTATAGGTTTATCACATTTGTTAAATGCATTAGATTCCTACGTAGTTGAAAGATTGAAAACAGGTTTCTAAGCAAATAATCACTAGTATATATCTTACCCTTGCAAGCTAGATAGGGTTTCTTCAAGCTGAAGGCGAAGATAAAAAAAGATGAAATAACAACAAATTATACACTCTGAAGCAATACCAATCGACTACTTAGCTGACTAAATTAAGGAAATTACTCTAATTGGAGCAGAAATGTTAGGCAACAGTTAGGAATAAATAGCAAAACTCAAGTGAACTGAAGAGGTATAGAACTAGTATGGTGTTAGAAGAAACGCATGGGAAATCCAATGTAAAAGCAATAAACTTACAGAAAAGATAGGAGAATCACGTATTTTTGAGGCCAGGTTTCTCAGATTACCGGGCGTATCCCTATCAAAGAGCCCCGGTGGACCAGGTGTAGTGGAGAGTGGTGGCTTGGACCGACGACCCCCGCCAAATCCCACTCCGAAGCCGGGTGTGAGTCGAGGGGGTGGAGGGATCTGGTGAGTAGAGCCCCCTTCTGAATCGCCTGCGATCCCAGTGTGGGAAGGAGGAGATGCGGGGAGGAGCGAGGGCATCTGACGTAAATCGTCTGCAAAACCACCGACACCACCACCACCAACACCGATACTTGGACTTAGGCTTGGCAGTGCACATGCCGATGCACATCGCTTCCCATAGGGAGTTGTTCTTAAAATACAACAAAAAATAGAATTAAGGGATAGAATAAGGGCATCAAATTCATCAGAATGGTTTTTGAAACAAAAGTAGGAACACATTCAAAGGAAACTATAACGTAGAATAGGTTTTTTTCATACTTGAACCTCGTTGAAAAATACCGTCATCAACCTTTTACAAAGACGCTGCAGTACGCGATTAGCGCTTCCTATCGCAAACTGGATTTTACAACATTAAACTTCTAAAGCAAAGCTAAATTAGCAGGATCAAAATGTCTGGTTGAAAAGGCAGAAGTGATTGAATACACTTACTTTTGAGTTTGATATACAGTCAATTAACAGAAGGAGGATTAGCTGGAACATACTCTATGTACTAAATGTAGGGTAGAACAAGAAGCCTGACAGTTCGAGAAACTGCCGCAAGTATACTTTGAAGACTTCTCCGCTGGAAGACTATATACATCTAACTAGTTTCCTTCATTCCAAGAATTCTACGGAAGATGACTGACTAGTTAATTTGCGAGAAATATTTCTACGTCCTTATTCGTCCAAACAAGCAGTAGACTAAGTCAGTCTCAACTGTGATATTTACTTGGAGTGCCTTCAGAGATGGGGGATTAAAAAACTATGAAATGCTATCAGTCTATTATACAGAACATCTAAATTGAGAGTTAATACACTTTCAAGATGTCGACTTTAGGTATATTAAAGTAAGTTAAGAGGAAAAATAAGAAGAAAACCATCATAATAATCAAGCAATAAAGTAAAATTTACTCTCATTTACTAGCAACAGGCAGAGGAAGAAAACTGGACTTTAAGATTGTGACATAAACATTTCGCATAGCAATAACACCTACCATATAATAGACCCATAAAAGAAATGGAGGCATACCTAAAGAAGAGAGCATTGGGCGATTCCAACGCAGCCAGTCCACCGTTAGCAACATGCTGTTGAAGCCTCTCATGGAGGATTTTGTAGTCTGCAAAGACCAGATTACCAATGGGTGGTTGGTTGATAGTTGAGTGATGTCGTCGCGCCACAGGACCCGCAAAAATCGCGTTCATCTCTTCGTCCTCGTCTTCCTCTGGCTTGGTCTTTACTTCACCACTTCCACCACCCGATACACTCGAGACAGCGGCTGTTGAGGTGGGGGCAGAAACATCCCGTAAACTTCCACTAGCACTGTTGGCACTTCGACCCAAGACAGGAGCTGAGAAGGTAGAGTAACATTAGATAACCGAACTGAAGAACAGTCTCTACTACTTAAAAATATAAGTAGATAAAATTTATAGACTTACTGAATGGCGTGTCGTGAAGAGCCTTGAAAGCAGAAGGTACACCAAGTTCCTCAATAGTGGGAGTTCGTGCCTCCAGTCTCTTTTTCGCCGGTTGTCGTGGTGTAGACTTACCTGAAAGGGGTGCTGGTGGAGGAGGAGGCTGTACAGTATGTGGACCAATAGGTTGGGGAGCATAGAGAGGTCGCATTCCACCGTGGTGATGATTACAACCAATTAGAGCTGTTGCTGGCTGTGTTGTAAAGTGTGTTGGAAATTGCTGGTGGTCCTAGAAAAGAAGAATCATAAGTGAGCGTGATGTACACTACGTAATCTAATAAAAGTATGGTAGAGAGTGAGTTGGTTGGGGCATAACCAGCCTCAAGTGGTAAAATATATATAAATTCGGATGAAACCCATAAGGGTAAGATATTCTTTTTAAAAAACAGTTTATATATGATTTGAAGGCGTTACACTCTTTATAAAGATATTTCCAAAATAGTACTAGTCAAATCTGAAGATAAATTTAGTAACGGTTTATATTTCACAACACTATTTCGTGTTAGGTTGGAATCTAGGACAGGGTGACGACAAAGATAACTATGATGCCAAGCAGCTTTAGCGCTGAAAATTCTAACAATCAGCATGTACGTCGGAATACACATTTGCATTTAAAGGCTGTCTTCACTCACAGATAATAATGGGAGAGGCTACTATTCTTAAACCATGAAACTGCTCTACTTTAAAAGGCTTCCAATGATTAGCTGGTGCTAACATTACATAATCGATTTCACCATCGGGCACGAAAGACATAATATTGAAATGGATAGTGGTAAATATTGGCTTACAGCTACTTGTTTGGCAGAATTCATACTGAGGAAGACATTAGCATCAGGGAGAGCAGAAGAAGTAGTCGAAGAAGGGAGATTTAAGGGGACGGTTTGGGCCATTGTTGTTGTAACAGTGACACCATCTTGAATGCTCTTGGCAGCAGTGACACAATTGTTACTGTTATTACTATTAGTATTACTAGAAGACTGGGCAGGACGTTTCAGTGATCGGCGCTTTGAAGTTGACCCAGTGGACGATGCCCCGGATACTACTGAACTCGCGGGTTGGAATCTCGAAGACGCGGATGTGGTGAGTTTCGGAGGGCCGTTGGTATTTGTCTGAAAAGTTGAGGGAGATGGTTTTATGTCCAAATTTTGATCAAGCATGTCTATTCCCATTCCTCCACCATTCAGCATTCGCATCTTTGAGAAGGAAAGAAATATGTAAGCAAAATAACAGCCTTCGAAACTCTGTCAAAACTATGTATAAAAACAATACAACAGGCTTTGGGCCACAGAATCAGCTGTTTATGCTCTTAGATAAACATTCCGTACATTCTAAAGACCCAAATCAGACCACAGTTAAAAATGGATTATTACGTACTATTTTTGTTTTAGCGTAGGTCCTAAGGATGAAATATTATTGTGCCACTTCTTAGGGCAATAAAAAACAGTATTAGGAGAGGCGGATCCACATAAATTGCAAGGAAATATGAGGAAATCAGTACGTCTAATCTCCTCCAATACAAAGGAATTAGGCATAATTGGGCGATGTTTTCTACACAAGTGCGTGGGCTCATCGAAGCTTAATAAATATAAGAGGGAGGGAGGGAGAGAGGTAGAAATAGAGAGACGAAAATCCATAAGGCCATACTTTTCATACAGCACAAATCATTCTCGTGAAGATAATGATGGGGTAAAGTAAGATAGAAATAAATATGAGAAAGACCTGAAACATTTGTGCGCCTGTAAACAATTACAAATAAGTATATGAAATATCTAGTCGATAGAGATTACTGTTATATAATATAGGCTTATAGGCAGCAAAATGATCTAAACATCGTGTGTTACACCATACGATTGTGGAAAAAGGGCATTTCCCAGTAACTATGCTTCAAATAAAATGTTGAGAACATGATGTATCCAGAGTTGATGCCGAATTCTCGAAGTCCTGGCTCATTGGACTCTTATCCCTCCTTTACTCTAGTTCACTTATATTGTTGTCTTGCAATAGACGTAACTATTACAGCACTGGAAATGAACAATTCGTGACAACTTCTCAAATACCTCCTTCATCCTCAACCCACGGTTTAGTGAAAAGTAATGACAATAGGAAACGTAAAAAAGCCTTAACGGTGCATGGTCCTCTGATGAGCATCTCAAATTTGTGCTAATTTCAAAACATTTAAACATGACCGAAATTAATGCAAGTCGCTTCAAAATTGATTACAAGGGCCCAATAAATGTAGTGTAAGCCTTTTTCCCATGAGATTTGTAACCACATACTGAAATTCATTTGTGTATTTGGAAGAAATATCACCTCTATTTCAAAGTAGAGATGTTGACGTCGGTAACAGCGGCATTTATTGTCGACGCCATGTCTGGACGAAAGAGGATTTAAAGTTGGAGAAAAATAAACGAAAAGAAAAGCGGAATGAAAATTCTATACCCTTATTTGTGTGATGAAAGTAGGCCTAGTGATAAGCTTAAAAGAATGATACTAATAATTAGTTTTAATATTTATAAGACTGCCATTCAATCTTGCGCATATCAAAGAAGTAAACATATGCTTTCTAACAACTCGTTTGGACCACACCTATTCATACTATCGGAAGACCAATCAATACGAGATAGATTAGGTAAGTGAAGGAGAGAAAATTTTCCTAAAAGAAGCCTGATATATGTTAGTAACAAGAAATTACGGCAACAAGTGGCGTAAAATCAATAGTTCAGTTAAGACTGTGAGCTAATAGGTTCAATATCGACTTTCATTTAAAAAAACACTGCTTAGAAGCGGTGATCCACTAACAGTAACCAGGGTTGCCAAAACGTTTTAACCGAAATTTATATTAATGAACATAATGAAGGGCGAGGAAAATCGATAATATAGAAATAACTTTAGGTGTGCCTTAAGCACATAGAGAAAAGTGTTTCCATGTATGAAGACGCAAGATTGAAGCACGAATTGTTTTGTGTTTAAATATATTGGCGATAAATCAAATAGCCTAAGCAATCGTACTTTCCCCATCATTGCGCCATCAATTGCGCTACAAGCATTTTGCCTTTTTCCTTTAGATATGGAAAGGTCTTTGTAAAACAAAGGTGGTAAGTGGAGAAGATTGTAATGATCAGTAAAAATTTGTCCCTCAATCTAATGCCAGATAAGAAGGCAGAATATATGATTCTGGGAGGTCAAGAAAGGCCACTTGATTCTTAACAGAGAATATTGTTAAGCGTTGTTAATGACAGCGTGAAGTTAAGTCAACTATTTGGTTAATCAACCATTTAAGTACGCAATTTCTGCCTAAAAATTTCCATTTCGAGAGAGATAGAGAGGGAGTACAAAGTTCGTGAACAAAGAATGGTATTGACGGAAATTTCCGCACAAAAAATGGCACACGAAGTACACATGGGCTCCTTCAGTAGTTTCTTTGTTTAGGTACAAGTGATTACTAATACTATAAAGCAGACGTCCTATTATCTGAGTCACCCGCGCGAAGAATGAATGCGACCTTTGTGTCCTTTCCCAAATAAAAGTTGGGAATAAGGCTTTTTAACTATCAAGCTAAAAGATAGAGTGGGAGAGACAGCGCGCGGGCAGTAATTTGAAACTATTACGCTGAAAGTTGCGCCATTTTGGAAAATAAAAGAAATTATCTAAGGCGAAGGTGACTCATCAATAACCTTGAATGACAAATCAAATTGAAAAGATAGCAGAAAATGAGGGGAGATAAAAACGAGATTAGTTCAAGCAAAAAAGATAGGGTAAGAGATGCTGGTTACTATATTTGGAGTCATTGAGGAGTCTACTAAAGGAGGGGAAAAAACAATCCGGCAAACAAAAAGCGAGAAACTCAAGGGAATTACCTAGTTTCTGCGGGTTTTAGCTTTCAAATTACAAAAATTAGAATGGGGGGGGGGATGAACGTCAAATACAGTTTCAATTTTTCACTAGCTTAACCCGAAGTTAGTGACCTCATATGACTTCAATTTAGCCGCCTCTACACTCAAGTTCAATAAATGCCCATGTTCAAAGCGTCTAAACATCACAAGCGACTTCACACATGGTCTTTGTCAAGCACAAATGCAACATGAAATAGTGATTAATTGGGCCAGAATTTAAAGTAAGCAAGATGTTATCGGAAAAGCACAAACTGGAACTCGGCATTCATTACCGAGCAGAATTGCCAGGACTGCTAAACAAAGGCAAATAAACCACTTCTATGTAGGCCAACTTAACAAGGCCATCGGAAGTAAGATTTGCTTGGTGGCTGAAATACAAGTACACTCATTATCACCCCCTGGTTGGTGATCGAAATATGTTTATTTTTATTCATGATAATAATCGATTGCTTACCCGCCTTCTGTGCATAAAAACGAATATTAGAAAAACAGCAACTAAGTAAACAAGCGATCAATAACTGAAGGGAGCGATTCAAGAAACAGTTATCTAATACCAATTATATGCGACTGGTTAAAGGAGAGAAATAAATACTTCTTGCGCCATCGGCACAATCACCATTCCGTAGAATAAAGAAGCAACAATAGCTTCAAGTGTTTAAATTAGATTGGCACATAAGATCCGAGTCAATGAAATATATCCGGTCATTTGCGTGAAAGTTGATTTAAATAACTTTATGACTCTTGTACTAGACGCTTAATGTGATTAAAAACTTTTACTCCATAGTATGAGTGGCAAAAATGCATTAACTATTAAGAGAGCTCCAGATTGGTTTGTTACAGCCGTGAAATATATTATCACCAATGGTTGGTTAAGAGAGAACGTATTCGCAATAACGACCAATTTAGCACTACCAACCCCTACGCAGAGAAAACAACAAATATGATCTAATAAAACAAGCCTCCTGATGAGATCAATAATTGAACAGAAACTTAAAGGTTGCAGTGTTTGACATATTTCAATCTACGCACTGCCAGGCATGTTTTTAAGACCCTCCATAAAGGTGAATGCACTGCATGTTCACTATTTGTGTGTAAGCTAGAAAAAAACAGCGACAAGACAGCGGAGACGAGACACAGGACTTTGCGTATGCGAGACAAGGCAGCGCGACTTAGACAAGCGTGTGAACACTTTCTGCCGACTATTTATCTACCTACCCACCCACCCACCCGCCTAAGGACGATTTAACTAATTGGGCAGCCGAGGAAGTAGATACAGGATTACTGAAAAAAGGTTAAACTCGGAGTTCAGAATCATAAGACAATTGCGCCAATGGGGAAAGGGACCGAGAGACTTTAATCTTATCAACTTTTGAAAAGTAACTCCAATTGTAGACTAACAAAGTACAAAATTATTGGCATACTATGAGGTAGCGAAACTAGTTGCACAAGCGAAGATAGGGTGAAGGAACTGATTTATTTCCATAAATATAGCCTTTTAAAAAGTGAATCGTGAAAAATGAATGAAACAATGGGGAAGAGCGGGGGGGGGGGGGGAAATGGGTTAAGGGGAGGATAAATATATCGGAATAGAACAAGTTGTCACAACGAAACGGATAATTCAGTCGATTTTACGCGTAGGCTATTTTTGAAAATAAGTTTCCAGAAGTTATATCATTCAACTGTCTTGGGGTTTGAATAGCTAAGGGAATTAGAATATCAGAAACTAACTGCTACGAAGCATGGAATTATTAAGCAAGCGCAGAATTACGAATTCCATGTGCCTTAATCTTCATTTTTTTCAGAAAACCCTTGGACAATTAATTTGCTCTTCATCGAAGAGAGCCAAGGGTTCTTTAGCCTATTAATGATAGATGGATGAAAAAGATTTAACAGAAAATTGAAATTCGAAGACAGATAAGCCGAGTGAAAAGACGAAAAGGATGAAGTCCTTAAGCAATCATTTAATGCCAGTAAAGCCCTATGAATTCGCTGTTTCGAGGAGCAAAAGAAGTCAAAGAATTATTCAAGATGAAAAAGGTAGCCTCAATGATTGTCCATAACAGCAAGAATAAGACCACAGCTTTGCAACTCCACTAAAACTTTTCTGATATCAAAAATATTGATTGATCGCCAAAATTAGCTAGTTAAGTAGTAGAGAAGACTTAATTTCCAGGCATAAGGTGGAATGAAAAGTGGTTCAGCGAGGCAACGCTCATAGGACAAATAGTGCTCAGATCTTCAAATATTCGATTCAGCTTTTCAATGACATACAAGTACCCAAATGTTCTCATCAAAAATATGCAAAACTAACTCCAAAATATAGCCAAACTATAACGATAGATGTTCCCTACCTCACATTTATAAATCAAAAGATCTAGATCAAACGAAATTAAGTTAAATATTCCACCATCAAGATAAGCCACCGACTCTGATTATGCTGTGATTTAAAATGCAACATAGGGAGCGAGTGAGAGAGAGAGAGAGATCAAGGTTGATTTAATGACGATTCAAAGTGTTAAATATTACCCAATGTCGGCTTCACCACCGCCCCTTTTTCTCGCTATTTCCAAAGGCCTAGCGAGAGAAAAAGCCACACCGAACATACCACACCACCCAATATGGGTTCATGCATAAATTTTGCGCGAGTCCACAAAAAAGGCCTATTTCTATCGTTTTGATGAAAAACCGCCATCTGTAGAGAGAGAGAGGGCGAAAAAGGCGATTTAACCACTTCTGCTCCACTTCTCTACCTTATCAGCTCTCTCTCTCTGTGCGGATTTTTTTTCGCCTCATCTCAAACATTCTAAAAAAATCAGGTGGAAACAATAGGCAGAGAACCGGTGCTCCAATTCAATTGAAAAGAGAGTGGATGAGAGGCACTACCACTGAAGTGTAGCGCAGTTAAGGAGTGATAGGGGGTGGGGGTAGTGTTAGATAAATGGTGATTTCCTGGATAGCTATGTGAAACTACGACTACAACTAGAGGCATAAAATAGTCACGAAAGTCTGACTGGAACTTCAATTGCAGGGCAGGCCTGGAGAGAGATTATTATACGCGTGTGAATGATCATTTTATCTACTCGCAGGATTTTATTATACTTTTAGCCATAGTGTGACATAACTACTGTTGATGATATTGCTGTTGGTCAAATTCGATAATAAAGTTATCAATGTCTCTCATCTTTTACACGATAACCAGTAGTAAACTGGCGTTATAGATCAATAAATCCACCAACAATCTAAAAAGAATATTGCTATTGAACAGTGGAAGTGTCCATTCGAAAACTATTCCATTATTAAAAAATCGTACTTTCAGACGTGACACACAGTAAATAAATAATAATAATAATAAAAGTGGATGAAGAGGAAAGGATCGAGCGGAGATAGATAAATAAGTTCAGGGCGTTAAACAGGACCTCAAATTTTAAATCTTGGCTGCTCATAATGCCCAAGTTCATATGAATTAGTACTATTCTCATGCCAGTAGTAATAAATAAATCATCATTAATGAAACCCAATACTCAAGGGCTCGGACTTTAAGCAAACTCACTCAAGCAGGACTAGTCGCGGAGCGTGACAGAGGGCCGAAATTACAAGACTACGGTTAATAGACGGGAGTCCCGTCCGCCATTAGTCATTAGCCATTACCGGCCCTTTTACTGGCTTTTGTGAATTAGTCATCCGCATGTGTCTCTGTTTGCAGAAGCGGGAGGCCTTAATACCAGAGTCAATGGCGTGGAGGCAGCGATGAAAGCGAAGAAATTTTTTTCGCTTAATACCATATCGAATCAGTCTGCAACAATTGCCAAAATACTAGTATTGGTGGTGTTGATGCGAAAAATAGGGAATGCTGTCGAAGCAATAACTAGGGTTCATATATTTTCAGAAAAGAATTCGTACCCCCGGGTAGGAGATATTTAAACTCCGGTTCTACAGCAATCGTACCTGGAAACAGGTGTAGCAGTCTCTCGAATTCATCTTTGGCATGGAATTCTGCGTTAATCCAATTAGAGGATAGTCTTTTTATTAATTGCTCATCCGACAAAGAACGGATAACGGGTCAAATTCACTAAACATTTCCACTTTCATCTAGCACTGACGATTCCGATCCCCTACATTTCAATTTTTTAATTCCTTGTCCCGTTACTGACTCTATTCCCCTCCCATTCTTTTGCTATTTCCAAAAATATTGAATTAACTATTGACCCTCTCATGTTAGAAAGGCTGTTATTTCCTATTAACCATTAAGGAGATTAGTTCTACGAGGAGATATACAGTCCAATATCACAGGGCTCCAAATACAGCTTTAGTAGTGGGATTGGGGCTACTCTAAAGCCTACCAAGTGCCATACTACGGGCTATTAAAGAAGCCACTCAAATCCAAATATCCTAATTGTTAATAAACACACCACATTTCCTAAATAGGATAAATAGATAACTCAGTTTGAGATGCAGGTCTTCTCCTTTCTTGCTTCTGGGCTATCGCAATCATAATGTAACCAAGAAGACATCCTAGATTAACAACCACCATAATGGCACAAGAATTCATTTTAGTTTATTGTAGTTACAGGTTAATTAGGACAAATCAAGTATGAAAAATAAATAAGGAAGAAATGACCTGAGCAGTAAACAAAGAGCGAATGAGCGCGCGACATTGAGAAGGGGATCGACATCTGAAACTACATCGTAAAGCATGATTCTACGAAATCGGCCTCCACTGCCCGATGTGATTTATGAGTACTATTAAATTTAAACACTGTGTGAACTTAAGGTTTTATTACGTCTGCATGTTCTTGGGGGACAACGTAATTCACTTAGCGTGAAATGAGAATACTGTCTGAGGATTTTGAGAAATGACATAGGTTGATCAAATTTCAGAGGGAAACGAAAATCAATTACAAATGCTGAAAACACAAGACTATAGATAACACAGTCATCTATAGAGGTAGCGAATGTATACAAGATATGGCATAGTACCCACCACCTGCAGACAACCATTAATCAATGGAAATGCTTGTCCTCTCACTCCAGTGGGCATTTCACCCACAGCATGGAGAGACCTAAAACAATCATGGACATTGCCACATATATTTAAATGATTTTTTTCACATGTTAAATAGCCTATATGCTGGTTTGATCAGTAGAATGGAAATCATAAATGCTGACAGATGACACAAATGAGCTTAAGCTAATTTAAAGAATGGAGAGCATTTCCAACGCTTATGCTTAGAAGAAGCTCGACTAATAAATGAAGTTGATTTTGATAATTCAGCCTGCATAAAAAGGTGATTCGAAGTTGCTCTCACAAAAAAATGATCTTTAGGATTTAGTGAATGTTACTCTTGCATGCAAATACTTCTGACAATTGCATTTATCTTACAACTGAATGTCTCAAATGCCAATGAAAGACCAGAATTAGGACTTAAGATTCAGCATCGTGAACTTACAAAGATGGTTGTATAAATACTAGACAGTTATTGTAACAAATATGAAGATAAGAAAATTCTCAAACGATTTCTCACATTTGGACCGAATAATAAACTACAGTTTAGAAATAGGCAGTCGGACGATTCAGGTAATTTCTCGGTTATGCTTTGAAAATTACTGTCAACAAAAATATAAGAATATGTCGCTGTAATTAGACTACTTAAACCGGAATGCAGGTAGTATATACAACTCACTCCATCTGCAGTTGCGGAGAGCGGAGGTTGAGGTAGTGCGGCAGCTGCAGGTGGATGAGAGAGTTTGGAGGAAACGGAGGAGGAAGCTGAAGAGTTATCGGTCTGATTGAGGATGTCTCGAATAAGTGGCAGGCCCTCCGCTAAGTCTCTATCTGATGCATTCAGTGGAACCCGACTCACCGATTCGCCCGCTGGAGTGAGATTTTCTAAGCAAATAAAGACAGTCAGAGATTATTTCGAGTAGTATCATAAATAAACAGATATACCACTGAGAGTCGCCCATAGGCAAGCTCAATTGGACAGATGCAATGGAATAGTATTATTGGGACAATCAAAATTAATGCTAGTATGGGGTAAATTGCTCCAATCATTTTCAGGTTAATTTACCTACTATTGATGATGAGTTAGAGCAAATGCCTTACAAAGGGAGGTTAACCATCTCAAATGAACGTCGAAAAGAACCATCAATATCTAAATAAGATGAAATACCACAGTGAAGAATGCTGAATTTTATGAGTCGAAATGTAAGAAAGTGATTTGAATAAAGGTGTGAAAGATTCCTAAAGGGAACCGATGTTTACGAAGTAGCAAGTAATACTAAATATTTAAATAGGGAAATTTCATTATTCAATGATCATTTTGATTGAGTTATTTGAAAGGCATGACTCAAGTTCTCCATACTAACTCTACTTTGTTTCGATTATATACCACGATTCGTCGATATACCAATATCCCCGTTTTCTACTAAGATATGTGTGACTGCAATTTCCTTATTGTTTAAATTTCACTTCGAAGAATTTTTCAAAAAAAGGAAGGGGGGAGTATTTTAGTTGCTTATAGCGATTAGAGAAGACTTGGAGAAAAAACTCGTCTTCATCGCTGTCGACACAACGAACTCAAACCCGAATGCAGAGAAGGACATATATTTCACTACTGCGAAAGAGATGGCAAGTGGTATGAGTCTCAAGGGCAACTAATTCCCACCTCCCACACCACAATGTGGGCAGCACGGCATCGCACTACACTACACGCAATGACTAACATAGAGGGGGAAGCTAAAAATATACCACACGGCGGCACGCAAGACAAGAAGCAGTCTTGGCTAAAGAATAAAGTTCGTGACATTGGCCGGTTATTCCTCATCCTCACGCGTGGCCTTGAGAGGAGAACTAAGAAGGGGGACATAGGCTGACTCATTGACATACAGTAGTGCGTCTCCTGACTACTCCGCAATGTCGGCAAATTATGACGATGTGCTGGTCCAATAAGCACAGAAACCCTCCCTGTATGCGTCAGTCGACAACAGTTGCTGCTGCCGCTGGTTACACCGAGGTATAATGCTGAAAATTCCATGTTGCTAAGTCTTTGTGGTCGATTAGAACTGCTGTTTTGTTAAATATCAGCAGCAATAAGTTAGAGAGACGCTATATGGTAGGTGAAAATCGGAAGCTGAATAAATTATTCACCATTTAGCTCTTAAGAATAGGCAGGAGGCAACGAGTAACCTTTGAGGTGATGGTCTGCGACCATTAGAGGTACTACGTGGAATTGAAAATAAAGATGGTTCAGTAAAGCAAACTCCGAATCTACGACGTTATGCCCAACATAGACCGCAAAAATGTGATTCAGAAGACGAATTAAATGAGAGTACAGCTCGTTGCTATATCAAAACGAAGGCCTCAATTTAGGCTCCTTTACTCTAAGCATCCAGGGCAGTAGAGTAGATAAATGACCATAAACACGAAGGCACAACACTAATTCCAAATCGAAAAATCCAGTAATGCAGAGGTAGAAGGGTTTATTACATGGCTATTAAAATTATGAAGTCCAGCGAGAAGTGCGCATTGGGAAATTAATGGAGTTGAAAAAGCCAATGAGAGCATAGTAATAGGAGGGAAAATTGAGTGGACTCGCTGGTCCAAACAGAATTAGCTAAACAACCATTGTAATACCCCCCCCCCCAGAGGGGAACCTAGCCATCTCCTTGTCATTTTAGATGACAGTGCGGGAGGATGCCTCTCTCTTTTCCCAATAAAATATACCATAATAGAACAAAGGCTTGAGCGATACTAATAATGCTGGGTTGATAGTTTAACACTTGGGTCCCTTACTTGAATTTGGGATTTTGTACAAGCGGGAAGATAAGCGATAAATCTAATAAAGTAGTACATCAATCAAATCAGTTTAGAGTGATCATATCAGCTCTAACGCTTCCAGATAAGAAGAGCCTCTTTGTTGAAAAAGCATTGCTATTGACTAACTGCCCAACTTTTGAACAAGCACATAATCGAGAGGAAAAAAGGGGGCGGGGAGACGCGTCACACAATGAGAAAAAATCAATAAATCTGCTGTCGACTCAGCGATTTCCTTGCTTAAGCACAGTGGTAAAGGGCTTTTGTCCATGAGAACTGCTTTTCCCCGCGTTCTCTCATCAAGCTGCCTATTGACAATACTTATCGTAATTGAAGAAAATGATAAAAATCCCCCCTTCACTCTTTCTCATACCCTAATTCAAATAGGAGAATAATTTTCCCAGTCTTGATCACTGTGGGAAATGGGTAAACGTTCTGTGCTAGGTGCACAACTTATGTGGTGTGAAACTAGGCCTCATGGAAGAAGACCAGTGCACTTTGAGTGTGTGTATGTGTGCGTGCGTGTGTGGAAGGCGAACTTTGTGTTATAATGCGAAAAACGGAAGGGTGTTATCACATGCTGTCGTGGTTGGGGTAGGTCATTCATCAAAGAATTCAAATGACTGTCAGATTAAACAAGAAAGCTTGTGCAAGGCATTCTGGTACAACATACAATTAACGTGGTAAAATTTAATTACAAATCATCTCGTCAACAACACTGGTAGAATCAGCTTCGACACCAATGCTAACAATATATGACTATTAAAATTTCAACAAGTTTTGAAACGAGTATAAGGGGAAGCAAGTACGCTTTGTTGACGTAGTGGCCATCGTCAAGTCAGCGATCAAGACATGACCAAAGCGGAGTGAAAGAAGGAGGGTTTCTCACCAGAGTAGCCAAGACGCAAACAGCATTACAAATCGATACCAACATCTTAACATTTAACCCCTCAGTGTAAGAATTAAGAGTGATTGATCCTTTAGGAATGGATTATCTAGATCCTGGAAGGGTATGAATAAGTCACTGTAGAGCACAGATGAAACTGCAGCAAAAAACCACGGACCCTGTATCTGAACATACTTTTGGCTTTTAATGAGGATCAGTGGTAGGCCTAACTCACTGCAAGCCAGAATTTAGGTGTGATATTAGCAAAGCAAAGAAAGATTGAAAGTACATTAATGAGACTTTGTACGGAATATCAGCATGATAGGAGAGGACAAGAATCTAAAAAATAGGGAATCACTTTAAATGTATGCGATATTCAGCCGCAAACTGCACCAAACAAACTCGTCCCAGTCCTGAAACTGGGATGGGGGGGGGGGAAGCCGGACTTTAGAGGCCATATTTGATGCCAAATGTCAAATTCACGTAGGTACACGCATGTGTTCTCGCCGCATAAGTGTTAGCCTACATGAACAAGAGCAAACGATGCCTTCCAAATGCTCCGCTGCCGTGTGCCGACGTCAGTGAATTTCCTAGATTAAATTTAAAGGAGAAAAAAGTGGTCGTGTTTGCTCATGCCACAATTATCTAATTGAACGGTTAACTTTAGCAAGAGCCTGTTTTCCCATCAGTAACGTCAAGTCAAGTAACGAGGACCCGAAATGTTGGCAGTATGGAACTATTCAGCAGGTAAAATAGTAATACTGCTATAAGCCAACTATTTGAATATTGAAGGAATTCTAAACAGCTTAAAGGCTTCAAGTAACAGCAAAACGAAAATTATCATATTATCAATTGACTTGAGAACGCACACAAGGTAATAAATCATGCAGTTGACAGTAGCGCATCTGACAAAGTAAACGTCTGACAAGTCCGGGAGCACTGAACACCGATTTGCATTCGTGTACGTGAATGGCCAACCGTACTGGTTGATTTTGTTCAACACGAGGGGTGGTAAGAACGCGAATTTCTCATAAAAATGTCCTCAGGCTATCTTAACGCATCAGGCATTTTTAATAATTTTCCATTTTGGATTCTGAAAGTCCTTACATGGAACATTTGGATATAATGTGATAAATAATGGAAAAATCAGGCTTTCAAAAAGCCCTAAATGCTGTGGCTCAAATACTTACTTTTCTTCAAATTCAACCCCCTTCCATTTCCATCGGAAGTATGGATAAGAATAGACCTAATTTACTGACCTCGGAAGATCTTTATTACCACTAATAAGCCTAAGAAAATGTAGTAAAAATTATTGCTCGAATTTCTAACTCTTTATCTCTACAGTTTGGATGTAAACTGATGAATAAGCAACTTAACACAAGTCTAAGCAACTATGATTAATCAACATATTTAAACCCAGGAAGCGTATATTTATTAATATTGGAATAAATGGCAACTAAAAAAGATAACAGAGAGAAGTACTTTGATAAAATCGGCTAGCACCCTCTCAACTCCAGTCAAAAAGCAGATTCGAGTGAAACAAGTGCCCCTACAGTGAAAGTTTACCTTAAAGAAAATGAATACTCTGGTCTCAAGGTTCATGGTGAAACCAAACCATGAATGCAATCGCAGTCATAGTGTATAGAGGGAGAGTTGGCGAGATTTGAGGAACGAGAGAGGGAGAGAGGTAGAGAAGCATATAAGTAACTTCTCGGTAGAGTGAGAGGGAGAGCAGATCAAAGAGAGGGCTCGAGTGAGCGGCGCGCTGCTTGTGTTAGCAGTAGAAGGATGAGGGTAAAGGTGGGTAGGCAAGTCTAGGGTAGAGTGGGGGAGGGGGGGGGGGGGGGG